>JAHWFP010083637.1:415-14651 GCA_023313725.1 Lithobius niger
CCCCCCCCCCCCCTCCTTCAATAGTTGCGATGCCTGACATCGTAGTTTATTTTAATAGGCCTAAAAATCACGTTGTTATGAGTTGAAAACTCACTTGCACTTTTATAAAAGCGTATAGACAAAACAGAATGGGTCGTCGGACTACAGCCCCTTCTCGGTGAAATTTTGATTAAAGTATGTGATCAAATGTCGATCGTAGAAATGCATGATTATGAGTTAGTCAAAATCAGGTTACTTGAAAGGTTTGTGCAAACAAAGGAAGCCGTACAAGCCCAGTTTCGTTCACTTGAACGTGGCCCCGAACAATTGTTCCACGAACATGCGTTCGCACTCGAAACCCTATTTTCCAGATGGGTATCGTTAGCTAAAGTAAATAACAGCTACGACAAGTTAGCTAATTTAGTTATGCTTGAGCAATTCACTAAATCGTGTCCTATTGCACTGCGCAAGTGGTTGCCAGACCAAATTAAACTTGGTACGTTAATTGAAGCCGCCAAACTCTGTGACGAGTTCACAACCAGAAATAAACAAATTTCTGCCGATATGGCCCTTAAAACGGGGAAAGCACAAGCTAGTGCTCCATCGTCTAGTCAGACTTCTAAAGTCTTTTCTAAACATAAACAAACTCGTAACGTATTAGCTAACCCGGTTGGGACTAATAATAGCAGTGACAGTGTAATTAGCTCTGATGCTAACACTGATAAAACCGACAATGTCAAATCTAACAATGTTAGAACGTGTTACGAATGCGGCTCGGCCTCTCACTTCCGCAATCGCTGCCCCGAACTTGTAACGGCGGATGCTACGACGGGGTAGGTGCTTGTAACATCGCCGCTCGCCTGGTGTAACTAGATCTTCTTACTATTACTTTTGGGTACTTTTTGTTTCAAATAAGCACAACAGCTACAGTCCCGGCGTAGGGAATGGAGCTACACATGTCCTAATATTGTGGGCTAACTGTAATAATAAGCGGTAATAATAGCCACCAAGGTGGGAAAATTAGGCTAGCTAAGCTAAGTTTAAGAGAATTGTCTTAATTTCTTCGTTCTAGCGAACGACGGACGAATAAACCAACTGGGTTTTAAACTCCTGGTTTTATTTTTGAACAAACATGTTAAAAATCAAAACGCACTTTACATTTACATTTGGCAAATTTACAACTGAATTAATTTATAAATAACACGGGGAATTTACAATAAAATTCAACACTAGAACCAACACGAGGTTCACGTAAAACAATTTCAAATAGAAAAAGTGAGTTAAGTCACAAGGGGATTTCGCAAAAGAGCCCTCTAAATTACTAACAGCCTCGGCTGTCTAGTAATAGTAGACCTAAATAAGTTATTTTTCAACCGTGAATTAACTAAGCATTAAACCTCCCAGAGTTGCTGTTGATAAGTCAACTCCTTAAATTATAAAGCGTCGGCTACATATAAAGTGGATCCGAGCGTTTAATCAAAGCAACCTTCCACGAAGATCATACCGTCCCTGTTTACTTTAAACTGCATTTAAAAAAAAACAAAATAATGAAAGCTGGTTTTTAGTAAGGGACCATGAACCCTTAAATTACGGCCGCCAACGTCCGAAATGCCGTTTGGCTTGACGCACCATAAATTTACCTTCTAAAGCTACGAGGTTTAGTTAAGTTTAAACTATAAATTTTGAATGTAAGTCCAAAAATTAAACTTTTAAAGCTAAACTAAGTACGATACGAACCACCACCTTTGCCCGGCATGGCAACAATCGGACCGCGGCATCTCCACTCCCGACCGGTGTAGTGACCTCTAGCTTTGAGGATCCTTGAGCTGTGCTAACGAAACTCTACTGTGTCTGGGTTTTATGCCTTCTGCTTGGCAGGCAGGTAGAGGGTTAGCGCGGTCCTGTAGGAGAGCGACGGAGGGGGTGAGTGGGGAAGAGGTGGACGCTTGGAGGAGGAGAGACTGACCAAAATCGGCCGAGCTGTCACTACCGGAAGTCGGCCATGACAGCGCGGACGACCGGGGTAGCTTGAGCGCTCTGACTGGCTGACGGAATTGAAGCAGTGTTTTGGTTGGATGGATTTGAAATGACAAAGGGAATTGCCGACTTGGAAACTTAGAGGCCAGGTTTGAAAAGTGCAAGTGAGTTTTCAACTCATAACAACGTGATTTTTAGGCCTATTAAAATAAACTACGATGTTATGCATCGCAACTATTGAAGGAAGGGGGAGGGAACGAAGGGTAATGCACAGAATTATTATTCGACTTTGGGAATGAAACTGCTATATACAAGGCATGTTTTTAACGAAGGAAAGCTAGTTTGTTTACGTTTTTAGAGGTTCACTACGGTCGGAGTTTGGATGGAGATGTTATAAAAAATAAACATAAAATCATACACTGGGTCCGACAAAATATACAAACATAAACATTGGAGCTCCGGTAGGGTTCATGGCAAGAAGTTAAATTTACCAAAATGCATTAAGTGCACAAATAAAAAGATTAAATGTTCCAGCTAGTTTTTAAAGGGCTAAACCGCAGTTTAGGTTAGATTTTTAAACTGGTTTGAACATCGGACATTTTTCATAAATGAGCAAAGTCGTCATCTGTTAGAAATAAAAAATATCGTGTGTTGACAACATCTAAAACACAACTAAGCTGAAAAGTGTTTCGGCTTTATGCCTAAAAAAATATACATTATTTACATTTTAAAGTGAAATCGCCATAAAGACGATGCTCTTCTGGTAGGTAAGAGTGCTGCCCTCAGGTTTTTTCTTCGGTGGTGTTGAGGTGTCCTCACCACGAGTGTCTGATACGAGACCGCGTTTACAAACTTAACAAAGCTTCGGCATCCTCTAATGCATGCTTTCTCGTGGGGAAAGATGCCCTAACTATTTTAAAATCCAGCACTATAGATGCTAGAGTAGGAAAAAGTAACGTTAAAGTTTTGTGCGATTCCGGGAGCTCAGTTTCAATCGTTAGTTCCAAACTGGCCAAAGGTTGGCCACGCCTAAAGCAAAAACGTAAGTGTCACACTGTCCTAAGCAGCGATATAGTGGTCTTAGAACAGGTAGACGTAGGTCTCAAATTAACGAATGGAGCAATGTTACAAACAGTAGCTTGCGTTTCGAAAGCATCTAGGCCTATTTTCGATGTGGTTTTGGGTACACCAGGGATTAATTTGTTAAACCAAACTGTAAACCAGCCTCGAGATTTTGCCCCCAACACTGCGAATGTGACAGCCCCCCGAGCGCGTCAATCAAAAAAGCGCGTACGTAAACAGACCCCGCCCAGCCCCACGGGAGTGGTCAAGTCCCAAGCGTCGCGAGACTCTTGGACGCCTAATGAACGGCAACCAATCGTCGATCGGTCGCCGAGTACCAAAGTTTTGGATGGGAGGGATGCCATTAAAAATTCCTCTGGCCAGCGCCAAGTACAACAGCAACAAGTGGAAACTGTCCACGCCCCAACGATCCTCGATTGGCTACAGTGTCGCCATAAGGTCAAAACACCTCCAAAGGGTAAACTGAAACGCAGTTTCTCAGATAATGATATGAGTCGAAGTGTGTTCATGTCCAGTTGGCCAGAAATTAACGAAACCAGCTTCGCAAGTTGGCTTGTGTCACGAAGTAAATCGCCCCCTAACCTAAAAGTTAGTAAAGACAGCTAGACTGATTTTAAACTAAATTAAATCGGTATGCCAGTAGTGAAAACTTAAATGCAGTTTTTTTTCCGATCTTTTTTACATTAGGACCCGATGTTTTGTTGTTAAACTTTTGTCTTGGATAAAAAGATGATTTTTGTGCTTGATCACCACAATTAAGATTCTTTAAACTAAAATAATTGTTTTTTAGTTGAAACAAAGGTTGTAATGCTAACCTAACCTACAGTTAAAATGTAATTTTACCAGTAGGGAGTAAGTAAAACCTTTAAATGGTCTCCAAACTGAACAACTAAAACTTGTGTAGTTTTTTTTCCTAAAAATAGTTTTTTGTGCAAACTGGTGCAAGCCACCCAGTTTAACCCTAGTAGTGTGTAAATTTTCTACAAGTGAGTTATTTTTCTACACTAAAAACCGGAAACCTAACAAACTAGTTTCCCTTTCAAGTTTTTTTTAAATGGTAATTCTACGCCGCTACAAAAGTGGCTACATCTATGAACACCTAACCTAAACACCAAAAATTGTGTTTATTGCTTTAAAGTCTGCAAACTTTAAACTGCTTCATTGAACAAACCTGGATAGTTGTGTAATGAACGCTGATACTCTCAGCAGGTATTTTGTTTAAACATTAATTGTTAAAACACGTCATTTTCAGTACAAATTGACTGGAAATTAATTTTTATCTGTAAATATTTTAAGTGGTATATTGAAAGTGCAACCACAACAAAAGGAACTTTCAGCTATTTCCCGTTTCGGAACTCCACACCTAAATTTTAAGTGCCTATGTTTTACTCTTTTTGTCACTATCAACGTCTCCCTATGTGGGAGAATAGTGTCAAAGACTGTAACGACACTAAATAAATATTCATTAGGAATATTCTACGGGGGTTGCAACTTGTTCCCGGTTGGCCCTTCTTAAGGTTTTTACGAAACATTTTTCCTGCAAAAAAATTTGTCTGTCTCCCATCTGAGGGCAAAAGGTCAACTCTGTCGTTAAAAGGTTGTTGTGTTATAATCCATAAAACCTCCCAGTGTTGTATAATATGTTTAAGTTATGGGTACCATCTCTAAACCCTTCAGTGTAAAATTTCCTATGTAAAACAAGTTGTTTGGTAACCTTAAACCACTCCAGTGGTAGTCTGTTAACTTTAAATAGAGCTGATAGTTGCGCATGCGCTTATAGTACCCTCTATTCCGATCCTTATCGCAAGCTAGGTCCTGAGGAGTGCGCCCAGGGGTTTTTTTCGAGGTTTTTCCAGATAAAAAAAAATAACTTTCTGTGCACGGCTGACTGCTTAGAGCATTAAATGTTGCGATTATCTCATTTGAATTAACAGCTACAAAAACCCTTAAACTGTGACCCTTTATGGTCAAAATTTGCGTTTTTTTTCATATAAACTTTCGTTTGCTCCAATTTTCTTTGTGGCCTGTACAACTTTCCTGCAACAAGCAGCGCAGACAGTACTAAGTTAATTTTTGCAACTAGTGTCCCTTTAAAACTTGTAATTTTTATTTACAAAAATTTCTTGAGCCACAAAAACGTCAGTCCCCCAAAAACATAAAATGGCAATTTTTATTTTTTGTAAACAGTGTATTTTATAACTTGTGGTGATGTATTTCACAGAAGGTGTATTCCTTGGTGCATTAATTTATGCAATTTATTTACATGGCTTGGCAGTCGTGTTCTTTGGCATGTCTTGTGTGCACTGACCTTTTCTGTTGTAGCACTTATTTGGAGTTCGACAGTAACCCCAAATAGAGTCCTCCGCGTGGGGGCGTGTAAACGCGGTCTCGTATCAGACGCTCGTGGTGAGGACACCTTAACACCACCGAAGAAAAAACCTGAGGGCAGCTTTCTTCCACACCAGAAGAAAAATCGTGTATATGGCGATTTCACTTTAAAACATGTAAATACTGTATAATATTTATTTAGGCATAAAGCCAAAACACCTTTTCAGCTTAGTTGTGTCTCAGATGTTGAAAACACACGATATTTTTTATTTGTAACAGGTGACGACTTTGTTTATTTATGAAAAATGTCCGATGTTCGAACCAGTTTAAAAAGCTAACCTAAACTGCTATATAGTCCTTTAAAAACTAGCTGGAACATTTAATCTTTTAATTTGTGCACTTAATGCATTTTGGTAAATTTAACTTCTTGCCATGAACCCTACCGGAGCTCCAATGTTTATGTTTGTATATTTTCACGGACCCAGTGTATGATTTTATGTTTATTTTTTATAGCATCTCCATCCAAACTCCGACCGTAGTGAACCTCTAAAAAACGTAAACAAACTAGCTTTCCGTCATTAAAAACATGCCTTGTATATAGCAGTTTCATTCCCAAAGTCGAATAATAATTCTGTGCATTACACTTCGTTCCCCCCCACCCTCCTTCAATAGTTGCGATGCCTAACATCGTAGTTTATTTTAATAGGCCTAAAAATCACGTTATGAGTTGAAAACTCACTTGCACTTTTCAAACCTGGCCTCTAAGTTCCAAGTCGGCAATTCCCTTTGTCAATTCGAATCCATCCAACCAAAACACTGCTTCAATTCCGTCAGCCAGTCAGAGCGCTCAAGCTACCCCGGTCGTCCACGCTGTCATGGCCGACTTCCGGTAGTGACGGCGCGGCCGATTTTGGTCAGTCTCTCCTCCTCCAAGCGTCCACCTCTTCCCCACTCACCCCCTCCGTCGCTCTCCTACAGGGCCGCGCTAACCCTCTACCTGCTTGCCAAGCAGAAGGCATAAAAACCCAGACGCAGTAGAGTTTAGTTAGCACAGCTCAATGATTCTCAAAGCTAGAGGTCACTACGCCGGTCGGGAGTGGAGATGCCGCGGTCCGATTGTTGCCATGCCGGGCAAAGGTGGTGGTTCGTATCGTACTTAGTTTAGCTTTAAAAGTTTATTTTTTGGAATCTACATTCAAAATTTATAGTTTAAACTTAACTTAACCTCGTAGCTTTAGAAGGTAAATTTATGGTGCGTCAAGCCAAACGGCATTTCGGACGTTGGCGGCCGTAATTTAAGGGTCATGGTCCCTTACTAAAAACCAGCTTTTTTTAATGTTTTTTTAAACGCAGTTTAAAGTAAACATAGGACGCTTTGATCTCGTGGGATGTTTCATTGATTATTCGCTCGGATCTACTTTATAGGTAGCTGCGGCTCTGTAATTTAAGGAGTTGACTTATCAACAGCAACTCTGGGAGGTTTAATGCTTTGTTAATTCACGTAGAAACAAAACTGTAAAAACGGGTCTACTATTATATATCAGCCGAGGCTGTTTGTAATTTAGAGGGCTCTTTTGCGAAATCCCTTTGTGCCTATACAAATCACTTTTTCTATTTGAAAATGTTTTAACTGAACATCGAGTTTGTTCTAGTGTTGAATTTTATTGTAAATTCCCCGTGTTATTTGTAAACTAATTAGTTATAAATTTGCCAAATGTAAATGTAAAGTGAGTTTTTATTTTTAACATGTTTGTTCAAAAATAAAACCAGGAGTTTAAAACCAGTTGGTTTATTCGTCCGTCGTCAGCTAGAAGTAAGAAATTAAGACAATTCTCTTAAACTTAGCTTAGCTAGCCTAATTGTCCCACCTTGGTGGCAGCGTTACCGCTTATTATTACAGTTAGCCTACAATATTAGGACATAAGTAGCTCCATTCCCTACGCCGGGACTGTAGCTGTTGTGCTTGTTTGAACCAAAAAGTACCCCAAAGTAATAGTAAGAAGATCTAGTTACACCAGGCGAGCGGCGATGTTACAAGCACCTACCCCGTCGTAGCATCCGCCGTTACAGCTTGTAAAATTTAATAGTAATGCTTTATGTATTACCCAAGCCAAGGTACTAAGCTTTAACCAGAGTCTATTCACGTTGCAAACATGTAATTATTTATTCCATAATCAAGATTTCAAAGTAAAGGCCTATTTCCCAAAGTTCACTTGAGTAAAACTCAAACTGGCCTATCTTTACATGTCCCTACTCCTTCAAAAGGCTCTGCACTCAGTCCCTTTGTTCAACCAACTTCTCCTCCCACTTTCCATTGTTCTCAAGGCCCTCAGCCAACCAGACCCCCGCAGCTCTCCTGCCCGTCCGCGCGAACTTCCGGTCTCTAGCATAAAAACCTTCACCTCCAAGCACCCACAGCACAGCTCACAGATCTCTCAAGCTAGAAGGGTCACGCCAGTCGGGAGTGGAGACGTCACGTCCGTAGGATGCCATTCCGGGCAAAATGGCAGTGATTCGTATGTTTGTATTTAGCTTTTGAAAATTTAATTTAGGACACTCCAAGTCTAAATTCATAGTTTAAAACCTGAAAAAACTTACCATTTTACTTTGGATGTCTGTATCGATACAATTCTTCTTCTACAAATACGCTCAAACCCAAAAGTGAACAAATACTTCTCAGTATTCAAAATGCGAATTTTCGACAGGCATTTATGACTAAACTAGATGTGCTGTTTTAGTCCTCCTGTCATCATCAGGCTCTCCTTGTGCGAGTTCTTTTCACATAACTGCCGCTTCAAAACAGAGTCACCTCGCGTTCATGGCATGAAGCACAGGAAATTCAAAATAGGCCCAAATCACAAGAGAAGCACGAAAAACGAGCGACGAGAGAACTACCCTCCAAGTACAGCAGGCTACGACGACCACCGGAAGTGAATAGTGAACGCGAGGTGACTCTGTTTTGATGATGACAGAGGACTAAAACAGCACATCTAGTTTAGTCATAAATGCCTGTCGAAAATTCGCATTTTGAATACTGAGAAGTATTTGTTCACTTTTGGGTTTGAGCGTCTTTGTAGAAGAAGAAGTTTAAAACTTAACTTTAACATAACTTCTAGCTTTGAGGAAATTATGGTGGTGACGCCTTAAGCGGCATATTAGGTTCTCTCACCCCAAAACTTTTTCTTATTTCTTTAAATGTAACTTTAATCCAAATAACTGACGGTTTGATCTTCGTGTGGGATTCATTGGTTGTTCACTCCAGACGGACTTTATAAGTAGCCGCGGCTTTTATAATTTGAGGAGTTGACTTCTAAACAGCAACTCTGGGAGGTCTAAGGCTCTGTTTTATCACTTAGAAACAAAACTGTGAAACGGTTGATCTTTCATGCATGTTTGAAACATACTGTTTGGTAGACTGTAACCAGCCTGGGCTGTTCAGTCTTGCGGACGACTTAGTGAACGTTCAGCATTGCTCTTTCTATTCGAAAACTTAATTGATTGTATATGCAAAACACAAGTGTCGATTTGTAGAATCGTGTGAATTACGAAATGTAAATTCAAACTTTGTGCTTTTAAATACTTTATTTCATAAGCTTTTCGTGCAAACTAAATGTAAAGTGTGCTTTTCATTCCCTGTCGTTAAAATAAAACCAGGAGGTTTAAACTTCAGTTCGTTTGCTATTTGATTAATTGTTTAGGTGTAAAATAAATATGTAGCCCATCTTTAATTTTAGCTCTTGATAAACAGTTAAATTCCATCGTTGGTGGCAGTGAATACCATCAGTATTAAGGTTAGGCCCTTTTAAGTAGGACCCGACGCTCCATCCCCTATGCTGGGACTGTAGCCCATGCTGTGCTTATGCCGTAAAAATCGATATAATCACCGCTACACCTTAAACTGAATCTCTGTGTCAAACCAGAAAACCGGGGGCGTTACAAGCACCTCAGCCGTCGTAGCGTCCGCCGTTACATCATCAACCTTTCTGTCCCACTCCCAGCACGGAAGAAGGCTTAAAATTAATTGGGTAAGTTTCAATTTCAAACTCTTAAATTTCCATGAATAAACTTTTTTAAATAAATATCTGTGATTGGCAGCCCCTAAATTTCATTCAGACACGTTTGAAACTAGCTTAACTCAAAGTTGCCTGGATAACAAACGATGGGAAAGAAACACTGGCTGTTGCCAAATTGCTCTGAAAGTTGATAACTGAAAGAGGGGTAGGGATTGAGGCTTAATGGTGCGTCGACAGCTTGGTCATAACTGAAAGGTGCGCCTACTATAAGTAATATGTAGGATATAGTTTAAATAACTAGCTACTCAAAAACAGTCGAGTAAATATATATTGTTACACTAACAAAGTGTTAAATATTTAATGAAAAATCAATTTAATTTTTGTTTACAATTTTTTTCTTTTAATTACCTAATATGTAACGGCGGACGCTACGACGGCTTAGGTGCTTGTAACGCCCTGTAGCGGCCGAAGCTACGATTCTCAAGGTGCTTGTAACTTCTCCGACATCAATGTGGTTTTGACCTTTAAACTTCTAGTTCGGTGGCGGTTTTTACTTTTGCGGAAAACAGCACAGGTATGCTACTGGCCCAGCATGGGTAACAGAGAGTCATTTGTCCTAACTGTAGGCTAACTAGATAACTTTAAAGGGGGGTATTCGCTGCCACCAGGTGGGTGTTTCTAAATGCAGCTCTAAGTTTAATTATTAAGTAGTTTTCTTAAGAACTATAACTTCTACATTTAGTCTAACTAGCAGAAAAACAGGCGTTTTACAAACTCGTAGGTTTATTAAAAGGCAAATAAATATAAACAATTACATTTAAAATTCAACTAGTGTCAATACAAGAAAATAGGCTTTTAAATTAAAGCACGACGATTTTTACAACAGGAAAAATCAACAAGAATTTGCAATTAAATTCAACTCAAACTTCAACTACAAGATGAAGAGTAAAAACGACAATTTCGATTAGAAAATGTTTGTGGGACTTCGGGAACCCGTTATAACATGCAAACCGTGGGAATTACATGAAATAAATCTATTTGGTGCAAACCGCGGGAATTACACACAAATAGTCAAGACTATGTTTTCTAAGTCCGACCTAGAATCAAATCTTCAAATCTGTAGATCCTTAGTATTTGGGGGAGCACCCTTGAAAATACGTCGTCTAAATGCAGATTTAGTGTTTAGATTAAGTTCATAATAATAAACACGGGAAAAAAGCTGGTTTTTAGAAAGGGACCGTGAACCCTGACGTTATGGCGATGGGGACCTAGAATGCCGACTATGGCTCCACCTCCGTAATTCCCTCAAAGCTTAAGGTTAGGTTAAGTTTAAAACTAAAATTTCGAATGGGGTTTCCAAAATTTAATTTTCTAAACTAACACTAGTCTAATACGAACCAACTACCTTTGCCCGGCATGGCAACATTCGGACAGGACATCTCCATACCGACTGGCGTAGTCACCTCTGGCTTTGAGATCTGCTGAGCGTGTGCAAACGATTGCCTCCTGGGGCTGGGGTTATATACACATTACCGGAAGTTGGCGCGGACGCCGAGGATAGCTACGGAGGTCTGATTGGCTGAGGGCCTCGAGAACAATAGAAAAGACGGCAGCGCAAAGGATTTTTCGCTTGGCGCCGATTAAAGGAATAACTATGGACTGCGTGATGGAGAGAGGCCGGTAGAGTTAAACTCATTGCTGGAACGTGAATAAGGCCTTTAATTACTACGGATGGTTTTCTTATTTAACCACGATGTTAAGCATCGCGACTATTGAAGGAATGCTCATAATAAATTCGGTTATTAACATTGGGAAGCCGGGTTTACTTTGGGAAATTGAAAGCTAAGTCGGTTTTGCTACGGACAACGAAGTACAAACAGAAAAGACGTGTACGGAAAAATACGTAGGACGAAATTTTGCCTAAGCTCCGGTAGTTGGGATGGCAAAAGATTACGTTAAAAGATTATTATAAAATGAAAGTTATGGTTACCAACAAATGCTAAAACGCATTTTAAATAGTTGAATTAATATTCATAGACGTAAAATTGGGTTTTTGGATGTTGGACATTTCTCAAGTCCATCTTAGATGTCACCTTAAATCTACTTAAGAAATATCTAAACAAGGTATCTGTACATTTATTAGGGAGGTTAAGTACCTTCGTAGAGGAAGCTCCTCCCTCTAAAACACTGAACTAATGTTTTCGGCTTTGTGCCTAAGTGAAAATGAAAGCAAATGCAAATTTATACAAGTGGCGAAAATAGCGTCTCGTGCACTACGGTGATTTTACGGCATCCGTTTCGTGCGTTTTTCTTAAGGATGCTATGAGAGTTCCAGAAGGAATTTTCGTCTTCTGTTTGCGGGGGAAAACAGATAGAGTTCGTGGCTATTAAGAGCTGTTTAGATGAGACGGATTGGTCCATTTTCTTGGAAGATACAGGTGTTTGAATTTCTGGGTTTTTCACGGCCAAGGTGCCGAGAAAAAAAAAGTGTTCGTTTCCGTAAACGAAGTTTCCCTCAAGGTATTAAAGGTTTGAGTTGAGGTATCCTCTCAAATCGTGTGAAGAACTCAGGCCTTCTTTACAGCCCCCGGTTTCCCTGGTGTACGTGGAGGTTCAGCTTGAGGTTTTATGGTGTTTAAGACGACTTTTTACGTTCATTAACACAGCATAGGCAACTGTCCCAGCATGGGGGATGGAGCGCCGGTCCTAATTAAAGGGGCCTAACCTTAAACTGTCGGTATCGCTGCCACCAACGGTGGATTTAACTGTTTTAACTAGCTAAAATTAAATGATGGGCTACATGTTTATTTTACACTAAAATATAATTAATCAAATCTAGCAAACAACTGAAGCTTAAAACTCCTGGTTTTATTTTTGCGACAGAGAATGAAAAAGACACTTTACATTACGGTTTGCTTCTGAAAGCTTTTGAATACCAATTAATTAAAAAGGCAACAAGTTTGGAATTTACAAAGTAGCAATTCACAATTCAAACAAGCAACGCTTGTGTTTGAGTAAAAGTTTAAATTTTCACATTAGAAAAAGTAAATCATAGGTGCTCCCGGAGACACCTGCAAGACTTGACAGCCGCAACTGATTGTAGTCTATCTGACAGTATGTTTCTACGTGATCAACCGTCCACAGTTACGTTTCTAAGTTTTCCTAGTACAAAAAGATCAACCTCCCTTAGTTCCCGCAGAAACTGTTTTTAAGTAATAAAAAGCCCGGCAATTTTATACTTAGGCATCAGTGTGTTTCAATTTGACTTGCACAAAGATCAAACCGTCAAGTAGTTTAAGTTAAAAATCCATTTAAAATAAACTGGAAAAGTTGGTTTTTAGTAAGAGAACCACTCTGACGTCATGGGGAGATAAAACCTAAGATGCCGCTACAGGCGTCTCCACCATAATTTCTACAAGCTAGAGAGTTACAGTTTACAATTAAACTAAAATTTAGAATATGGGGGTTCTAAACTTAGCTTTCAAAAGCTATACTATAACATACGAACCACTACCATTTTGCCCGGCATGGCATTCTCCGGACATGGCGTCTCCACTCCCGACTGGCGTGACCCTTCTCTAGCTTGAGATCTGTGAGCTGTGCTAACGAGTGCGTTCTGGGGGTGGTGTTTTATACACATAACCGGAAGTTCGCGCGGACGGGCAGGGGAGCTACGGGGTCTGATTGGCCGAGGGCCTTGAGAACAATGGAAAGTGGGAGGAGAAGTCGGTTGAACAAAGGGACTGGGTGCAGATCCGTTTGTAGGAGTAAGGACATGTAAAGATGGGCCCGTTTTGAGTTTTACTCAATTGAACATTGTGAAATAGGCCTTTACTTTGAATTATTGACTATGGAATGAATATTTACATGTTTGCAACGTGAATAGGCTCTTGTTAAAGCTTGATACTTGGCTTTGGGTAATGCAGAAAGCATTATGTAGCGGCGCTTACAGGGTCTTGAGGTGCCTACTGTCTATAGCACCGACAATCTGGCGTACATGTGGTAATCGTAGAGTAAATCATAAGTGGCGGTTTTTACTTTGTTGTGAAAACAGCATAGCGTGTCTACTGCATGGTTAGGAGAAGAGCGTCAACGTCTTAACTAAACTTTTATGACCTATCTATCACGGTTTACTGCCACCACGATGGGTAGTTAATTTAATTACCTACTTCGGAGTTAGAATAAAAATTGATTTGTAATTAAAATAACCCTTGCAAATTAAATCGGGCTCGAAGTCAAAATTTGTTGTTCAAAACAACTTTCTTTTCTGTTTTAATAAAACATGACAAGATTTTTACACACGGAGTAACTAGTTGGTCAAAGAATGAAAAACGGGGGCTTTACAATTAAAAGCACGGGATTTACAATTAAATCGGCAAAATGAACAATTCAAGTTCACAACGAAATTTGGACTAGAAAAAAGTCGGAGTGAGTTATCGCAACTCTCTAAGTTACAAACATGACCCTTGCAGAATGTAAAATAGTCTTTGAAAGCTTTAGCAACTCTTGCACTAAAGTCAATCAATCAATCACACTGAATCAAGATTAGTGTTACAAGGAAAACTACCTTTTTGAAAACTCCTGCTTCAACAATAACACATGCTAGATCTCGGTGATCTTAGATTATTTAATGAACACTGAGTTCATAAACAAAGAAAAAAAAGCCGGTTTTTAGGAAGGGAACCTTAAACCCTTAAATCATGGGTGCCCTAAACCAAAATGCCGATTGCGTTTAGCTACCCACAAATTTCCTCAAAGTCTAGAAGTTAAGTTTATATTTTAAGACTAAAAATTTAGAAATTCTGTTCAAAAAATTAAATTGTAATAAACTAGTTACCCTTTGAACCACTACCTTG
>JAHWFP010083640.1:0-14426 GCA_023313725.1 Lithobius niger
TTCTTGTTCTTGCTGGTATGTAGGTATTTTTTATGTTCAATTTTTTTTTGGTTATAATTACGACAGTAAGCAGGGGTGGATTTGTAAGGAGGCAATCCCCTCCCCCCACCCCACCCCTCAGCCAGAGGGCCTGCTTTATACATATAATAAAAGATTTAAAACGTGATTTTATTTTATTAATTCAGCATGATCGTAAAAAAAAAGCGTGGGTCTTTTCAAACGTGCCGTAATTTTCTAAAGATTTCAACCAAGCCACGTCTTTGTTTTTTAATTTACTAACAGCTATGCACATTCTTCAAGCGTCTTATGCACTGCAGCATAAAGCTCCGTTTAGTTTGTCCGAGGAGCATAGGTGCAGTCTGACTTCGGGGGGGGGGGGGGCAACCACCAAAAGAACAATTTTTATGTCTCTTTTTAGAGCTGCTTTGGTACTTTCGCCCAGTTTTAAATGACAGTATTTTCCCCGGATCCCCGATGAAAAATAGTACTTCCGACAGCCGAGGGGGGGGGGGAGGAGGGGACGAGCAGAAGCAAAATGGCATCTGATGGTAAAGGGGAGGGGAGGGGGGAGTGACGCGCCCCAATGTGCATACTCAGCAGTGGAAAAAAATTTCTGTGCCGTAGAAAACCCAATAAGTTTAATAGAAATTATTGTTCTGACTTTATGGTGTCGTATAATATTCGTTCAGATAAAAATAAATACCTGCTGTTGCATGATATTATGACAGTTTGTTTGCTTAGCTGAAAGAAAAATTGATTTTAAAAAAATAATAAAAGAAGCCTCACGAGAAAACACATGTACACTTTTTCCGTAACCCCGTCTTAGCACTCAACACTTTTTTATTGTTTTGATTTGATTGATTGATTGATTTTATTTGCTAGAGCCTATAAACCTTGTGTCATGCGCTCAATTCCCAAATTGTCAGACGTTATCCTCTGCGTGCTGTGATAGCTGTTGAAAGCAATTTTAAACTCGACTGTTAAATACTTTTTTTTTTGTATCTTTCATATGCTATTCATTGTATACCTCCGTTTAAGAATCTAAAAAAATTAGCATGAAATTTAACAAACCTTTTATGTTATTTTCAGTCTATAAATTGCTTAAATTCCTGATGATATGGACGAGTGCATAACCAGACGCACTTTCACGGAAGTGTTTATTACTTGTAGAATTTTTTATTTATTTTTTTTTTATTTATTTATTTAGTTGTAAACTGCTTATCGTTGTGATGTACAACTGTTCTGGTTATTTTCAAACGCATTTTACGCCCACAATGCTTTAAAAGAAGTATGATTTCTACATTGCTGCACATGTTTATTCGCGCCGCGTGGCCCATACAGCGAACGTGGCGGCGCCCTTGCGGCAGGAACAAAAAGTGGCACACAATCGGCCATAGGGAAAGCGGAGCGTTTCTCAACCTGGTGTGGAAGTAATCTTGTCCAAAGACGAGAGCGTTAATTTGAAAGTCACTAAAGTTAAATTGAAGTACAAAAGTGTTAAATCCAAGTACAAAAGTGTCAAATTGACGTGAGTAGTATGATTTTAGAACTACGACGGACTGGCCACGAAAACCATTGTATTCTATTGTTATCGAAGCCAGGGCAGCAAAAACAGACCTACTACGTACGATACTGGGTCTGCCTTCATCGAAACCAGGGCTCTACAAACAGACCTACTACAATACTGGGTCTGCCTTCAACGAGACCTACGAAAACCTTTTCGAAGTAGACGATACCTGCATAGGGGGTGTGTTCATCGTAAATGAAAAATTTTTTTTTTCTACTGGTCGTTGTACTGCCGCATAGAGGCAGTCCGAACGGAGAAATGTTTTTTCGTCTTCGGAAACTTTCCCCATGAGTTTATCTATGCTCGCAAAGTGTTTGTAGAGCTCGGACCATTCCATAAACGAAAGTTGTAACAAAGTAACCACCGCCGTTGTTTTAGGGTTGTATTCCACAAAGTGCACTTGCGTGTTGTCATTCGTAAATCGTACTCTGATTTTTTTCTCCTCTCCGACACGCAGCGCTTTCATTTTAAAATCCAACAAGAATTTCATTTTGTTTCGGCTGTCGAGTTTGGACAGTTCCAACATTATTGCCAACATATGTTTTTAGTGTACAGTCAGCTCCAATTGCTCGATTAACACTTCTCTGGCTATTTCGATGAACGGCTCGAAAACCTGTTTCGAAGTGGGATCCGTAACGCTTTTCCATAGACCCTCATCCGTGCACTTACTTGTTGATTGTCGCCATCTTGATGGTGTTCGTCGTTGGTTCCATCTTCCGCATGACATTGCGCGTCAGTTGGGTGATAAGTCTGTCCTCCTGTCCGGTGTTTTTCGATTTTTGCAGGAGGTACAGATATATGACAAGATTTAGATTAGGGGTTTGAATAACATCTCTGTAATGTGTGGTGCAGTGGCAACCCGGACCACTGCACTGTGACTGAGGTTGGCGCTAATGACCAAGTTGTCGACGCGCCATTAAGCCTCAATCCTCGTCCGTGCTTTTCCAACCTTTCCAGGCTAACCTATTTTCTTCTTCGTCCTTGGACTGCAATTTCTCCCTCCACTGATTGAGTACAGATCTGTTGATCTTTTCACCCAGTCGGTATAGGTAGGTCCATTCCAACGGGTTGAGTCTCAACTCTGTGGTAAGCCCTACCTGTTTGTTAAAAACGACAGTCGGTCCGCTTTCTATCGTGACATTGAGGTATTTACTCAGCATAAAATAACCGATAGTGGTGTCCATGATGAGAATGTATCGTAGAGTTTGTTCTTTAATAAAAAAAATATTTTATTCAACAAACATTATTACAAGCAACAAAAACATTATTACAGCCTACCATTCGTTTCTTTTTCTCTCTTCGCGCGCTTTGAGTCAACCTTCTTTTTTTCCCTGAACACTATTTTCTCCTCTTCAGTCATTCTCGCACGTCGGTCTTTTTCCGCAGCTTGTTTTTTCTTTTTCTGGATAGGAGTTAGTGTGGCGTGCCTATCCCTATCTAACCGTCTTCGTTTATCCCTGGCTCACTTCTTCCACTCTTCTGGATTTTGCACTTTCAACTGCCTACTCTCCCTCATCCGCAATCTCCTCATCTCGGCTTCTCGAACCTCGACATTTTCAACTTCTTTCAGCCTCTGTTCCACTTCATCCCCGTTCCACCGAGTTTCCGCCTCTTCGTCGCTGATTACACTGTCGGATATACCTGTCCACACTCCGTCATCGTCATCGTCTAAAGACTCCATGATCAAATTATTAAGCTAGCCATCCACATCATATTCATCATGGGAATAAATATATTTAATGCCACGATGTCCGATTGCAAAAGTTTCTACTTCGTTTACGAGGAATCTCTTGTCGTCGTAGGCTGACAGTAGGGATTTATTTACCACGGTCGTGGCCAGCTGGTGATGGCTGTCACTGGCAATCTTGTACCAACTCCCTCTTTGTTCCTGATTAGAATGGAGAGTCTCCGTATAATTTTCGTGGCTTAAGTGTTTCTCCACGAATCTCTTCGAAATTCCCTTCGCTTTTTTCGTTTCGCTTTGTGAGGTCACGAGCGAATACATCTTGCTACTCAACCCCACAAACTCTTTTATCGGTACTCCCTTTGTGGCATCTTTCACCTTTCCCAACACTTGCTTGTTGACGTTGTAGAACAGTGGGTGTTGAGGATCGTAGTTGCTAGTGTCGAATTTAGTCATGTTTTTAGCCATGTCCACGTACACGTCCACGGTTTCGATGCAATAGCACAGCGAGTCCGTGTTTGTGAACAGCAGTTTTGCTCGATCTCCATATTGGGTACGTATGTATCGATAGTTAAATTCGTAGAGAAGGAGTTTGGACAACTCTAGTATGGCGAACCCCGAGTAGGTGGGAAGATCGCACATCACCTTGCATACTTTCGAGTTGATCTGAACCAGCTTTTCGTGCAATATCCGAAATGAATCAGCGTTGGGTTGGGTGGAATATTTGATGGCTCGCTCGCTGTCGGTGCATAACTTGACTTTCAGTCTTTTCTGTTTCTGTTCAATCGTCTTCCCAAACACCGAATTAGGACACAACTTGTGAAATTCCCCTTCAGACACCGTCTTCGATTCCTTTCGTTTTGCCGTGTGAAAATCTATGTATTGTTTCAACCAGGGCTTCTGATTGAAACTCAGCACTCTCCAGACGCAACGAAGGACCAAGCCGTGTTCGAGGTAGAATTTTAGATTACGGTAGTGAATTACGTACCGCGTCTTACTCAGTAGTTTGGCCACTAGCTTCACGACAGGTTTCACTGGTTTTCCTCGCAACAAAGATTTTGAATAGTCTGAAACTAATTCTTCTCTTATTTCAAATTTTTCAGGAGCAGCGGGTAGTCGTTGTGGAGCTCGTGAAGTTTGTTTCGGGTAGTACAGCTCTACTTCCAAAATGAATCCTACCGACGACGTGTCTGCTATCTCAGTCACGTCGAAAGCTCAAATCTCATCTTTAGTCAAATACCTAAAGCCGTTGTAAGGCAGCAGCTGGCTCATGGCCCAGCCGTAAGCGCTATTGAGGTCCCAATCGATAATATACTTGTTAGGTTTTGTTGAATCGTACGTTTCGGGAATGTAAGGGTTGTTGGCTTTCGCGAACCTTCGACTAATGAAGCTAACTCCACCCCGTATTCCCGACAAGATGAAGTTATGTTTGCTAGCGTGAGTAAATAGTTCCAGTTTGGCCTTGGTCATCTTTAAAGCTGCCGCCCAGCTAAACCCTGGGGTGGAGATGTAATAGCACGGATCTATGTCGTGGTCTCACAAGCAGATTCTGCGAAATTCTTCGAAAATGTCTGCCAAAAGCAGACAGTCGGTTAGCTGATACATTTCGTGGTAAGAGGAAAACTTTTTGATTTTCAGCATACTCCAAATCTTTTTGGCGTGATGGTATTGTTCGTCAGTTAGGCCTTCTTCTTTGAGTTTGGAATAAAAGTCTTCTTTCGGTGGTAAAGACTGCTCTTCGAACACACTCATGTTGGAAACGTGTTCGTATGGGATCCGCGGCAGTCTCTTCCTGGACGTCGGGAAGGAACCATTTGTCCTTCCCACCAGCTTTCAAGAACAGCTTCACCGTCCTAAACTCGTAATCTCGTTTATGTCTCTCCACCAGAGTTTTTAGCGAAGAGGAGAGAAAATTATAGCTGTCTTCGAACTTGAGCCGAATGTACCTTTTCTTTTTTTTCTTTTCATCCCATCCCGTTTCAATGGTGATGGTCATGCTCATGAACCTCTCCTTATTTCTTGCTAGGACTTCTACTTTTTCCGGAAACTTGTGCACCGCTCTTACCAGTAGATGCAGTCTACAGCGTGGTTAAAATTAGCCTCTTGGACCGGAGTGAGGCATAGTGGTTGGACTCTTTTTAATGTTTCGTCGTACTCGCGCGCTTCAATCACCAACTGATCGAGGAATTGTTCAACGGCATCCTCTCCCAGGTAATAAGCATCTTTTTGAAAGTTTCTAGACCCCACCACGACGTTGCCGAAGCTCCAAGGTTGATGGTGGTTGATTTTCTTCCCGGAGCTGTTAGAGGAAGGAACGGGTTTAAGAAAGCACTCGAAATCGGCGTATATGATTTGGGGGTGAATATTTCTTCTATTGAAAGCTTCAAATTTCAAAATGTTTTCGCCTGGTTTTAAGAATTTGAGCGCTTGAGGTAACAGATTGGTTCTTGTACAGTCCAGTTTGTGTTTGTGTCTCAGCGATGCCTTTCCATAAGCGGCGAAACAATTTCGACAGTAATATTTCGGGTTGCTTCCTGATCCCTGGTGTCGGAGAAATTGGTCACAATCCACGATAGCGCAGTAGTGAAAATTTGTCGACTCGTCGGTAATTAAAAGAAGATCTACGGGTTGGCCTTTAAAATTCGTGCTCACACGAAGGGGATGCAAGCCGTTCTCTTTGGTATAAGCAATCACATTGATCGATAAATGATTGTTGGCCATCTCGAATGCGTCAATGTGATCCAGCCGCGTTGGAAAGTCCAGCATCGAACAATCTACCGTTCTCACATATACTTCGTATTCTTTCGGATTCACCATGCTTAATTTGTGTTTGGCAGCCAGAATTGAATACAAGAAGCACTTGTGGTCTGTGAAATTTTGAACATTGACTACACACTTCCACTTCTTTTTTAATTTTGCTGGCAGAGGAATATAAGAGCCCGGTCTGAGCGGGTCGATTTTTGCTACTCGGATTGTGAGTTCGTAGGAGCGATTTATCACCCAACCACTCCCTCTTTCGGCGAATTCGTCGATGGAATGTTGGATTTTAGCATAAGCTGCGTCCAGTAACTTGGGAATACCTGATGGATTATAGATTGGGGAGTAGCGGAACTGAAATCCAGTTAGTATTTTTTGGCCATTTCGAACGAAACTCACTCCTAATCCAATTTGAGCTCTGCAAGTCACCGATTGCCGGAGACATTCGTACAGTAGAGCTTCTATACCTCTTCGCATCAACATTAAAAGGTACAGCGGGTCTACACCTTGCACAGCTTTCTTGTACTTTCTGTGTTCGAGTCCTTGCTCACAGAGGATGGGATCGTCTGTACAGCCCAACACCCTCTCGAAGCAATCGCACTCGGGTGGGTAATTATTCCTGTGTGTCTCTACAGGTGTTGTATCAATCTTTCTCGGGTAGGATACGTTTGAGCACAGTAAACGCAGGTAAAGTTTGTTTTTTCCATCGCTCCAACTGAATGATTCTGTTTAATAATATAAATAACATGAATAGTAATAATTTCAACGTCCTGGTCTCAGTTTAATAATATAAATAAAAAGAGGAAAAATTTGGTATTTTTGTTGTTATTTTCCTAGAACAACTGGCTTTTCGTCGAGCCAACTGTCGAAACGCTCGTCGTAGCCTTTCCACCTGACGAGGTAACGAGTTTTCCCTCCCACTGTTTTAGTCTTCATTATCTCTTTGACTAAAAACAGATCCGGCACGTTAGTTTTCTGCAACTCTTGCTCGTAAAAAGTGCCTTCGATTTTACTACCCAGTTGGTCGACCAACCTGTAGCAAGTCGGTCGAGTTTTTCTGAATTCACTCACCTCGAACAGTTCGTTGGTAAAGTTTTGCAAATATCCCTTGTCGAATACAGATTTTGCCGTTGTCACTCTTACTAAATCCCCGACTTTGAAACTATTCTTCTTCTTTTTGGAAGGGCTCTTTTTCAGCAATATGTTTCTGATCTCCGGTTCATCGCGTTTAGTTACTTCGGATGGTTTCATTTTAATGGTAGAATGAACTCTGGTGTTGTAATCTTTGACAATTTCATCTATAATGTCTATCCACTTGTGGTTACCTCGTAGAGTGAACCGTTTCCACATGTTCGACTTCAATGTGCGATCAATGTGCGATTTAGGCGTTCTACTACACTCGCCTTGAGTTCTGACTTGGTCGAATAGAGGTTTATTTTGTGGCGTTTCATTAGTGCTGCGAAAGCTTTATTATAGTATTCCTTCCCTTCATCGCTTTGTAGGCTTTTAAGTGGATTAGACATCGTGTTTAATATCTCGTTAAAAGCGCCAGTGACATCCACGGCGTTCTTCGATTTCACAGGGACGGCCCAAGCGTATTTAGAGAATACATCGATGGCAGTCAGCAAGTATTTGTAATTTTCGTTTTGTCCCGCATAAGGTATCATCTCCACCAGGTCCGCTTGAACTAAATCACCTATCCCGTAGCTAATAACGGGCCTTCTCGGAAAGTTTCGCCTAGCTGCCAACTTCTCTTTCAGACCAGTTTTGCTAGATTTTGCTGCTTTTACTGCATCGGAGGCCAACTTTCTATCAGCTTCGTGCCTTCGTTCCAAGTTTGGTTTGGCAGAGTATTCGATGTCGTGCTGTTTGCAGGCCTCATCCAGAGAATTGATGGCAGCATCGCCTCTGTTCAGTCTCTTGTTCAGTTTTGTTGCCGGACCGCAATAGTTGTATCCCGGAATGTGAAGTTCCACCGGCAACTTGTCTACCGTGCTGTTGAACAATCCAGCGACTCTGCTCTTCTGAAACTGTGCTTTCCTCGTGCCGCACACTCTACACTCGCCCTTCAGCAGTTGTCGATAATTCTTAGTCACAACTTGCCTAACATTTTTCTGGCTGTAACTCTTTTGCATTTGAGGCAGTACATCTCCGTTTATTTATAAAATGAGAATGAAAAGGTATTTTAGATTGGCTGTAACTCTTCTGCATTTGAGGCAGTACATCTCTGTTTATTTATTGACATTTTTACTGGCTGTAACTCTTTTGCATTTGAGGCAGTACATCTCTGTTTATTTATAAAATGAGAATGAAAAGGTAATTTAGATACTAGTTTTGCAGAGAATTTATTAAAATACCATTGTTTTTCTAAAAGCAGCTGAAAGATGAAAGTGTTAAATTATGACAAAGCCGATGTCAATAAGCGACCATCGACTGGTAATTTACTGAATTTTCCAGAGAACGTACGGTGCATCATTTGCGGCCCTGCCGGTTGTGGAAAGACTAATTTACTTATAAATTTCATTTGCAATCCAGGTTGGTTGAATTATGACAGCCTGCGCGTGTACTCCAAGTCTTTATTCAAAACAAATATTTCCATCTCAGGAGAGCTTTCGAGAAAATATGTCCAGGCGTAGCTACCTTTTGTTCCAACAACGAAGATATCCCACCACCAGAAGAACTGTCATGTGGCAAAACGGTAATTTTATTGGACGATTTCATGATTGAGAAACAAGACAGAATCGAACGCTATTTTGTCTACGGCAGGCACGCGGACGCCTCGATCTTTTATTTATGTCAGACTTACAGCAGGATACCCAAGAGAGTTATTCGAGATAATTCCAACATTATAATTCTCTTCAGGCAAGACGAAGCAAACCTCAAACATGTCTTCAATAACCACGTTAGTGGTGACATGATTTTTGACGAGTTTCGTATCATGTGTGGTGAGGTTTGGAACTCTGTTCCGTACGGATTCCTACTCATCGATAAAACTAAACCCTTGGATCGAAGGTATAGAAGAATGCTCGACTAACAACGACGTGTCTGCCGAAGGTTTTTGTTGACATTAACGTATGTCTAGGTTTTTGTTGACATTAACGTTTGTTGACTTAAACATTATTTTATAAATTACTAAAACCCTACTAAAACTAAAAATAAGAGAAGCAAACCCCAGAAACAGGTCGATCAGTACGAGGCTCTAAAAATGCAGCGTTTTCCGTAGAGGGCAAATGTCTTGTAGATAGTTATTTCCTCGCGTAAACTTGTCTCATAACAAAAATTTTGTGAGCCCAAAAAAACCATTTTTACGAATCCAGTACTTTAATCAGCCCCTCCGTTGGAACAAATACATGCAAATGAGAAATCCAACCAAATCAAAGTTGAGACTAAGGAAAAGTTGAAATAAATCTGTTCAAGTCATGTCTACTGAAAGTAAGAGAAGCAAACCCTAGAAAGCGGTCGATCAGTACAAGGCTCTAAAAAAGCGTCTGAAACAAAAATTTCAAAATATAAAACTGGAAAAGCAGACAGAATCTGAACATTTGCAAAAGATATTCAAACCAGTAGTTGATCCTATAACAGACCAGACTAAAATGCAGATGCTACAGGGAAGCGAGGCATCGGCTCAGCGTCAACGACAAATCAAAGAACTGTTGGCTCTAGAGGCTGGACAGAAGAAACAAGAAAAATATCACGGGAAACGGTTAGAGCATATTCAGAAAGCTTTGGAAGCGGCAATGGGCCGCGTCGATGCTGAAGACGAGAATATAGACAATGACGATGGCGAGATACAGTTTCGCACGGGTGCCAGGAGACGACTCTCCAGTTCCATGGGTGCATTACCTGACACGCCCTCCGACATGTTACATGATTGGTGCAATGAAGGTACAATTTCAAGACGACGACTTGATCGTGGGAGGAAAAAAGTATGAAGAGACGGACGATTTGTGGCAGTTGGTTATGTTAAAAAACCCTTCGAAGCCACCGGATTGAGATGCTAGCCTTTTGAAATACCACGATATTCTGAAGAGGAGTAAAGCCATATATCACAACACCGACGACAGTACGAAAAGACTAAAGTCCAGCGCCGGCTTCAAGTACACGACTTTTATAAAACCTGTTTGGGACAGACCTGCCGAGGTTGTAGGGAAAGGATACCGGTTCTATAGAGATCCGAATGACTTGTGCGAAAGACTGAAGCTCTTCAGAGCCTCTACAGAGGCTGGCAATAATTTTCTGGACGAAGAATTCGTGCACATTTTCACAGAAATGCGGAGCAAAGCATTGCTGTCCGACGGAGAGTACCAAAAACTGATCGGTGAATTTGGTACATGTTAACTAATGTATTAAACTAAAAATATGTCGATCATACTTTCCTCTGAAAAAACTGACTTTGTGACCAGTTTTCCTTCCCCGTTGATATTGGAAGGCGCTCACGAATTGGCTCTAGTCAATCTGGAGACTTACAACTCCATTCCTAACGTTATAGAGGACGTGACCGACTCTTTCACTTACAGCACGAACGGCGGTAACACCTGGATTAAAATCGTCGTCTCAGAAGGTTGTTATGAATTAGACGAAATTATAAACACCATTTACAGAAAATTCAAAAAGAGCAATCATTGGGACAAGACTAATAACGTTTCCTACGTTCTATTAAATGGCAACGTAAACACTCTAAAGTGCGAACTAACTATTACTGACAGGAGATATAAGGTTGATTTTTCTGAACCGTCCAGTATCGGAAAGAATTTTGGTTTCGAAGCTAAGACTTACGAATTTGGGGAATACATCGGACCAAACACTGTCAACATAATAAATGTAAATAGCATACTGGCACATTGCGACTTGGTTTCGGGATCTTACGTGAACGGATCATCGCAACCGACTCTCTACTCGTTTTTCCCCAAAGTCTCCCCGGGATATAAAGTGGTTCTTTATCTGATATATCTGACAATCTGATATATCTGCCCGTTACTAAAAACGTGGTTTACTCTATTAGAATTTGGTTGACCGACCAGGCCAACAGGCCTGTTAATTTGAGAGGTGAGACATTAAAGATGAGACTACACTTACGAAAAAAATAAAAAACCTAAAATGTTGAAATTTAATAAGAATATTATTAAACCGACTGTTCCCAGTCTACCTTTAGCTAAATAACCAATAGTCCACAATCAATTGGGAGGCTCTTATAAGAGAGAAACATTGCCACGAGCGAAAGGGGGGACCAACGAGACTTTCAGAGCTAGAAGGAGACAATTTCTGAGTCCTGAAAACGTCAAATTCATAGACAGTCTCATCAGTGCCTAAAGATGGAGAGCAATGAGGAATATCTGAACCTTACAGAACCATTCATACTGGACGAATCAGTCGTCAGTTACAATTATCACGAGTACGGGCCAATAGTGGGTACTAACGTGAATACTCCCAACAGCGAAATAAGAATTACGGTTCAGAACCAAGTTTTATTCACCCACCCGCACAAAAGCTACATTCACGTGAAAGGAGTTCTTGTCAAGAGTTCCGACAGTTCGGCATACGCCGTGACAGATAAAATTGCTTTGGTGAATAACGCCGCCGTATATTTATTTAACATGATACAATATAAAATAGGCGGCAAGACAGTCGACCAATTAAATATACCCGGTTTTGCAAGCACCATTAAAGGCTTAGTAAGTTACTCTCCGGAGCAGCAAGCGGAATTGACCAATAGAGGATGGATTTTGGACTCCCATAATGCATCTTCAACAGACGATACTACGAATTTGATTCTGAAACACAAAAGAGACGTGCTCTTTGCCCGCAACCCGAAAGGCAGTTTTTCCTTCGCCGTGCCATTGTCCCACTTACTGGGCTTTTGCGAAGACTATACGAAAATTTTATATGCTTGTCAACAAACGCTGGTGCTTATTCGATCGCCGGACGATAATGCTATATTCAGAGCGTCGGGGGTTGATGCCGGCAAGATAGTCTTAGAACAAATAACTTGGTTCCTCCCGCACGTGATTTCCTCCGACGGTCAAAAAAACAAACTGTACGCCATGGTGGATTCTGGCATCAGCGTCCCCCTCGCATTCAGACACTGGTACGCTGACCAGTTATATCTTCCCACCTCGACCAGTTGCACTTGGAGATTGCTTACTACTTCGGCTGTCCAACGCCCGAGGTGGATAGTAATAGGGTTTCAGACGGCCAGAGACAACGATGCGAAAAAAAATCCGGCAGTCTTCGATCATTGCAGCTTTACAGACGTACACGTAACGCTCAATTCCGAACGTTACCCGTTTCTCGATCTAAATGTAAATTTTGCGCAAGGTAACATTTCTAACTTGTATCAAATGATCGTAGATTTTAGGAAGCAGTACTACGGGTTGGGGTCAGGGTCGTCCGGACCAGCTTACGAAGTCAATCTGTTCTCGAAGAATTATCCTTTGGTTGCCATCGACGTCTCAAAGCAGTTTGAAAGATTGTCATCGTCAGTTATAGATCTGCAAGTAAAATTGCGCTTCGGGGCTGCCGTCCCACAAAATACGAAAGCTTTAGCATTGGTCATTAGCGACAGAATAATGTATTTGAAATTGGACAGGAGTAAAGTCGAGGTTTTGGTATGATGCTTGATGCTTTTTTTTTCATAAAGAGGAAAAATCATGTACAAAAACGCAGCAGTCTCTGTGACTTCCCATCAAAAGCAAAAAATGTTAAAACACGTCAAAGCTGGCAAAGTTCCTTCTTTCCGCTTTTCCAATTCTCAGCTAAAGAGAGGGAACGTGACGCTTCCACTCACTAAAACGCAACACGGTAAAGTATTGAAGGCTCGCAAAGCAGGTCGAGGACTGAGCTTGAAACTTTCTCGTAATCAAACTGGCGGCATAATTCCTCTCCTACCCGCCCTGGCGGGGTTGAGCGCCATCAGTGGTTTAGCTGGAGCAGCCTCTGGAATCTCCAGAACTGTCAACTCGGCCAGGAATAACGCCAGGCAGCTGCAAGAATTGAAACGGCATAACGCCGCCATGGAGGCGCTCGCCATATATAGAAAGAAGGGAGCCAGACTTAAAAAACTTAAAAAAAAAGACGTCACAAAAAAGAAAAACTACCAAAAACCCTGGACGAGGTTTTTATCTGAAGCACGTGTCCCATTAAACAGGGCTCTGACTAACGTAGATTTAAACAGATATGCCGAAAAATTAGGCGTTACCAATTACAGAGGGACGTTCAGCAAAGACCTCCTTCCTCAACGTCTGCGGCGGAATGGAGAGAGTGGCAAAGGTAATTTACAAGACTCCTCAGCTCCAGGAAGCCACTGGGTGTGTTATTTCAGTCGAGGGCCCAGCTGCTGTTTTTATTTCGATTCTTTTGGTTTAAAAGCTTCTCTAGAGATCAAAAGATATCTCGGTGGTAACTTCCTATCCAACCACCGACGTATCCAAGATTTTACAGAGGTACTGTGTGGCCAGTATTGCTTGTACGTAATTCAACATTTGTTCCAGGGTGAAAACTTTTTTTCAAATTGTCCATAATTTGAAGGAAAAAATATGAGTTTCGTCGATAAATTTGGTAGCTCTGCAAAACGGATCAAAACGGCATCGCATAATGGAGATTTCTTGAGTGGACCAGACACTGATTTTAATGCCAGGCAGAAGAGAATTACCAACCTAGCCCCTCCTATTTCTGACTCCGACGCTGCCACCATCACATTCGTTAAAAACGCACTTGGTTTCTCCAAAACTGCAGAAGGCAATTTGAGTTTAGCTGTAAACAGAATAGTTGATTTGGGGGCTCCCACCAGTCAAAACGAAGCAGTCACTCTAGGCTACCTGAAATCTGAAATAGGTTTGAGTAAAGATTTCGATGGAAATTTAAGTTTGGCTGACAAGAAATTAGTAAATTTGGGTCAGCCATCCAGTGACGGCGATGCAGCGACCAAGAAATACGTAGACAGACAAGTAAATCGGATTAGGAGAGAATTACGAGTTCTCAGGCGCGTCTACTGTTTTCGTTCGAATTTAGAAACGAGAGATAATTTTAAATGGTTGTCAGAAAATGGCCAACAGTACATCATGGTTTCCGAACTCGGTCGGATAACTAAAGTAATAGCCCTTGCCTCACGAATCAACATTCAATTCCAAGTGAGTTTGCAGGTTGGAGCTAATTCGGTTAAGACCATTCAAAAAATTGCTGGTGAGGCAGCCACCGTGGTCAGCTTCGACAGGACGCCAATAGAACTGCAAATTGGGAACACGATTTTGGTTTCCAATTCAGGAGTAATTCCGACTGGGCACTATTTGTTAGAGGTACATTGCAAATTTGAAGAATAAGAGCAAAAAAAAAAAAAATAAATTAATAAAATTAATACTTTTTATTATTAAAGACCGCAAGTAACCAATATGAGTAACGATAATGTTTTCGCCCTGGGCCCTC
>JAHWFP010083644.1:0-18292 GCA_023313725.1 Lithobius niger
AGAAACTGCTGCCAGCGAACCTGCAAACTGTCCTTGGCAACAAGCTGTGCATTGTAGTGAGAGCCAAGATGTCGGCACAAGTAGTGAAGGGTGAGGCCGTCATTCACGTGCACATGACGGAAGCCAAAGGGATCGACATGGCAACCGGCTTTGGTCATCCTGTTAAAACCGTAAAAAAATAATCTACCTTGTTCGTCTTAGTCACTCTTAAAGTGGCACTATCACCGATTAAAAACCGTTCGCAAATACCCTAACGTCATCTAGCAGCAATGATATTGCTAACTGTACGGTTGCTCCCAGGTGCACGAGGACATACCAAATTTTCACTCAATAATTAAGAAGTCTCATGGCTAGTTTGTTTTGTAAAAAGAAATGACATTGTGCACTTGACGCAAGCAAGTGCAGCTAGATAGTACTGGATACGCTTGATGTTGCCAGTTTCTGCCTACTTTCAGTCGGTGATAGTGCCACTTTAATACTAACTGCCAAGCATGTACTCCTACATAAAACTTGTGTCTATTCTGAACCAACAGAAATCAAGTGTCTACTCTACAGTGTAATAAGAATATCACAGGGATGATAAGACAATGACAGTTTGAGTCTTGTTATTTAGCAGCATTAAAACGCTACAGTATTTTAGCAATAGGTTGACCAGCAAATGGAAGTGATGTAGCTGAGATGGTTTACGATTCACTGGCATCCATTGTAATCAGGGCTGGATTCTTAGTTGGCACGTGAGGCCTATAGTAGCAATTTTTAGATGTGACATGATGACTTAAAAACAATTCTGCACGAGATAGATCAGCTGGTGTGAGTTTTACTGGCTGCGTTTCATGAAAATTTAACTAGATGCCGATTCTATCTATTGTTAGAATTAAGTTAAGCGCACGCTCGCTGCTCAGCTCAATCTAAAAAGGTTTGAAATTCCACATCATGTTAAGAGACGTTTATACCTAAGTTGTTATGTGAACTATCATATAATAAGGTTTTCCACTAACATTAATCTTACAGTACCATTTTAAAGTTTTTGTGGAAGAGAACTATTCTTTTTTTGGTGAGCGTATTTGACTTAAGACATTTTGAGGTTGATGGTGGCTCTTTTTAACAATTTTGGCAGCAAATTTCAAGGTGTTCAAGGTGTTTATAACTAGCCGATGTTTTTTCTCTATCAGCTCAATGTCATGTTAATATTGACGGAGTATATGGCAAAGTATCCTACTTGAAGTTTAGCACGACTGTCTCATGCGCAAGAAAGAGGTCCCTGGTTGAAGCCTCGCCTCAGCCCAGCCACCTTTGGCATTTTCGAGAAAAGAAGGCTGTCTCGTGCTAATATCGATTGTGGCATGTAAAAGACCATCAGAATTTCCAATTGGAATTTTCTAGCAGAATTATCCCTCTCGCCCTTGGCTCCTGCTGCAAGCAATACAAACCTCCAAATCATTGATTGAGTGCAGGACACCAATACCATTGCTAATCGTGAGTACTAACTCTTGATAAAATAAAAAACCATTACGAACATTTCGTTGCATTATTAGGTTGGTTGTTGTGCATTGATCGTAGTAGAGACATAAAATGAGCTGTTAGCGGGTGAAACAAGTGGCGCACAGTACAGAGCACAAAGCAAAGAAAGAGGTCCTTCTGAAGCAAATCCCAGATTTCTTTATTTTTCACCCAAAAGAATAAAGAAAGTAGTAGGTCTGGTCTTGGAAGAAGTGCTGAGCGGTTGACCATGCATGAACAACGCTCCCAAATGACAACTAAAGATCATTTGGAAAGCAGAAACGCGAACAACCTTCCACCTATATACTTGCTTTATTTCTTCGTTCAGCCCACGTAGTTTTACACAATTTAAAGGCAGGTTGCCACCAAACGAAAGTTTAGAGCATTTAGCGCCATCGAGCGCTATCTAGTTCTCTCTAGCGCTTGCTCGCAGCCAACAAAGGAATGCACAAAGAAATATCTTTTAACACAACAAAGAAGCCATGTGCCTCCTAATTGATACAAAATTTGGTACGTCATCGTGCACCTGGAAGCAAGCTGTAAAGATTAACAATATTAATGCCATTAGATGGTGCCACGGTAGAATATAAAGAAAATACCCTGGCACCATCTAGTGACAGTAATATCGTTAATCTTGACAGCTTGCTCCTGCGTGCACGATGACGTCCCAAATTTTTACTCAGTAATTAAGGATGCACATGACTTGTTTGTTGCGTTTAAAGGTATTGCTTTGTGCATTCTTTTGCTTGCTGCAAGAGATGACTAGATGCTGCAAATGTTAATTTTGTGGCAACTAGCCCTTAAGTCCAAAGAGCAACGGAAATGGGTTACTTTTAGTTACTTTGCTTTAGAACGTAGCATAAGTTATACTGCAGTGCCAGTTTTGCGTGGATCACAAAAGAACATAAAAATTAAAAAAGGAAGGGTGGTGGCAGAATTGCTACAAGAAACATTATGTAAGAGTCTGGGGAAGGAGAAGTTTTGGGGGCGTTTCGAAACAGCATTATGGTTGGGTCTATAGACGGCAAACTTAATCCCACCTTGGATGTGATGAACGTGTATCAACTTTGATGTGACAGGAAACTTGTCAAACATTGCTCCTGCGCTCTTAGCTAGCAGCATATGTATCACTTGAGTGGAATGGCAGCAGTTCACAATTTGGAACAAACACCATTTGACATACTCTTCTCTTAAATTTGTTGCAGCAACATTCGTGAAGGATCCTGAGCCTCGTTGTACTAAATACATTCAAGAAAAAACCTCTCGTGCTTGCAAATTCACAGGTTTTTTTTTTTTTTTGTATCGATAAAGTGAAGAAGTGAGCTAGGCGGAGGCCATTGCCGTTTGCCTGAAGAGCACTTACCAGAAATTACCAGTTTACAGTCATTCCTAGCAACGATCAACTTTACGTTGTGCACTCTTGGCCAACCTATTCCTATATACTAAATGCCCTTCAGTGATGCAACTTATCATGCAACAACCTACGACTGTCACATTTGTTGTACAAAATTAAACCAGGTACACAAAAGTTATTTTAACTGGTTTAAACACTCTTAGTAAAAGCAGGAGTGGCATAAAGAACGGTCCATAGCTCAGTGCCGGAGCACTACCCCATGTTCCATCTCTTGCTCTACGTAGCGATCTTGTGTGGCCAGTTGTGAAACGAGTGGCTGTAATTTCTTTGTGGATTATGTATGTTAAAAACTATGATGTGTACAATTTTAGATAATAAATATGTCTGAAAAATATCACGCATGCTGTGACTAGTCAAAGTAAAATCCTTTTGTCAAGCAGCACTGTTGAAACGACACAGAACTGAAGAAGATGTCTCTTCATCAAGACAAGGTCAATAATATTTTTTAAAAAGCCTTTAAGTGCACCATAAATAAAACAGAACAACGTTTTGGAATTTTCACTATTCCGTCATCAGGTTTAGCTATAATTTTTAAAACATAGCAAAAAGTGCCGTGTCACCCAGCATCAAAAGTTGCTTAAAAAAATATATATACAATTAAAACAAAACCCACACATATTCTCTTTAAAAAAAACCGAATAAGGGAGGCGAAGCAGTTAGCCCTGCCCTTCGTCTTGGGAATCCAAGCAAGAAAGATGATGGAAGTAACAATTCCGAAACGTTGTTCCGTTTTATTTTTTGTGCACTTAAAGGCTTTGTTAAAAAATTATCTCACACGGGCGCTTTTTGTTTGCAGTCAAGACAAGGCCGTCTGACGAAGTCGTGTGTTTTGCCTCTCGGCTCCACGCCAATTCTCGTGCAGGCTGGGAACTTAACCCTCTTAGCATCACTTTGGTAAAATAAGATTCCAGCGATGTTGAGTGAACTAGCATGAAGCTATGAAACGAAAACCCAGATGGCCCTGCGCCACAAGATGGAACACAAAGGAAGTGTTACAGTGTAATTCCCTTGTCACATGGACGATGCACGTGGTGAAAGTAATCAAAAGAAAACATACCCATCGTAGCTTGGTAGACCAGGATTGTGCTTGCGTGCCTCTTCCACCAACTGACACACAAGCTGTTTGGGCTGCAAAGTTGCAAGAATTAGCACACTACATAAACATTATCAACTTAAAACTTAAAATGTCTGTTACAACTTAAAATTTCTGTAAGTACCTTGGATCCACCAAATAGTGTAACTTCAGGTGATTCTGGTCCCTCAATTGACGATGCACGAATGCATGATTGAAGTAGCTGAACATATTCTCTCTTCAGCTGCTCAATACGTTTCTCTTGTTCAGCCAAACCTCTGAAAGAATAAATCCATGGGACAAACAAACTTAGCCAATCTTATTATAAACAACATCAGAACAATACGTCACCAAACAAGTTTTCTGTACTTACCGGCTGAGCTCACGAACACGGACTTGTTCCTGTTGCCAAAGACGGGCCAATTTTAGGACTTCTTCATGCAGAAAACGATTCTGATTCCTCAGGATTCGGCACGACTCATGGGATCGAGGATGCACTGGACTAACTGCCCCTCTTCTGATGGAAAAAAAAAGAAGATATGGTAATAAAATTTAAAATATTTCTTCTAAAATACTGCCTTGCTACGGTACATAAAAACCAAACAGACTAACGGGTGTGTGGTGAGGCTTTGATGAAGACGTCGCTGAAGACGACCAATTCGCTGGTCACGTTCCTGCAGCAAAGTCTTGAGAGACGATTCTCGATTTAAAACTTGGGCCAGGTGACACTTAGCGGATCTGTAACACAAACCATTAGATGAGAAGGCAAAAATTTTAGGTTCAGTACAAGTGCAGAGTGGAGTGAGTGCAAGGTTGACTTTGCTTACTGAACAAGTGGGATAAAGAAGGGGTGCTAGCATACGCCTAATACATCTAGGCCAAATCACGAACGTTTAAAAATGTGGAGATGGCCATTAATATGGACATGGGCAGTTACTGTGATTTACGGTACCACCTTCTCTGTTCCAGTTCAACATTGTTAGCTGTAGTGCATGCTCATAGTAGGTCTTAACACGTCAACTGTGTTAATTAGGAATTGAGTTGAATTAAGTTTATTAATTGGAAGGACAATTTGTAACAATACAGGTGGCAGTAGCAAGATCAAAAATGCATTTAGTACGTTAACTTATTCAATCAAACCACAGTCACTTGAGCAATAAGCCAGCAAGTCAAATTATTGTTGCATAAAATACAAATAAAAACGTACATCAGTTCACTCTCTAGGTCACGAGGGCGGCCACCAGGCAGACAGTGACTGGATGAAGCCACGCTCTGACCCGACGACTTGCGAGAAGCAGGGGCCGAGTCGTCAAGTAACGGTGGTGGCCACAGAGGTTCCGATAGAGTCGATCTGCATTCAAAAGGATCACCAGCATCGGAGGCACTAGGTAGAGGACAAGACGAAGGACCCTCTAAGGAACCTAAGACAAGAGGCAGAATGAGCACAGCAACCGTTAACTAAATTCCTTGTCGTATTTTTTCATCAACTCACCAGAAGAAATGCTGTCAAGGTCAGTACTTCCAGGAATAGGATGACCATTGTACAATGAACCATGAGGAATATTGATAGGAGATGTTGGACAATGTGCTTCAGCTCGAAGAACTTGTTGAAACAATGTCTGCATTTCGGAGTCGCTCTATGTACAGAAAATAAAATAAATCAACATGTCTCTAATGCAAAGGCTCGCAATTACCAGGGACTATGATTGCAACGTATTGCTTATTTAAACCGCTAGTAGCTGAATCCATTGCAGTAAACGAGTATGAGTAGAGTTAAGCATTGTACGAACAAGGTTGCTTCTTTGGCGTGTAAGCACGTCACACTGAGATACTGTCCGTGTACATACAATCAAGCAAGTGCAGTGACAGAAATGTTGGGACTCAACACATTAATGGTTTAGCTCCCCTTTCCATCCCAGTAGCATTAAGTAGGGTACTGCACTAAAAGAGAGCCAACATTGATAGTAAGAAAGTTTGGAGGAAAGCCATGCCTTCTGGGTTAAGATTTCTTTGCGTTTGGTAAAAATTGTTCCTTTAGCTTTTGATTGTAAGAGTCGCAACTCATGTGAGAATTCTTACTTTTCTCTCCCCTCCCTCCTCCCACCCTACCCAGTCACCGAGCCAGCATTCAAGCTCAAAACACCCTTTTTTTAACGCGTAAATCCGGGAAGTGACTTACACAACACACAGCACCTTTTAACACTTTAGCATTGATTAGATTTTCCTCAAAGTAACATGTTCATGGATAACTTACTGGGACTGCAGATTCTTTGCGTCTTTCGGCTTCGCGCCCAAGAACCATTCCACAATTGGACTCTAGAGAAGTAAGGCGATGGGAAAAAGAATCCCGCTTGGCCTGCACAAAGAAATTGAAATTGACATAGAAAATGAACCAAATATTGCATTATTAAAGAAAGAAAAAAGAATGACTGTTACCTGAAGGGCTAGTAACCAAACCAGCATTGACTCGTGACTCTCTGCAACAAGAACATCTTCCCGGTCTTGAGAACTGCGAATAACATTTTGAGTTATCAGTGCTGTACGGAACAGACTTGGACTACGTTCACAGTGTCTTTGTCATACTATCATAACTAGGTTATTATTGGAATGATGTTAAATTCACTAAAAAGCAAACTTTCAATATCATGGATTAGTGTAAGGATAATGTAATTTTTTTGCTATTATTTAAAGGCCCGACTGAAAGTTGGCTGTCAATCACAGTTCTGCAGCCTAGTGGACAGCCGTGAAAATTTTCGGATGGGGCCGAACGAAGCCAGCTGGGGTCTGGGGAGCGCTACTAGCTCCCAAACAGAGTCTGGGGCGGAGCACTGGACGCTGAATCATTTTACGGTGAATAACTTCCGTTTCCAGCTTCTAGAGCGTACTTTTTCACATATTCTCGAGAAGTTTTTATTTAGTATTAGGACACGTTTGCTGAAATGCAGGAATACATTTTTTGTGTGTGATGGGGGGGGGGGGCAGTCTGGTACCCACGACCCGCCTTTCCCTGTGTACCCCAAAATTAACCTTGTCTGTTTGCGTATTAGTATAATAAAGTGACAGTCTGCATCAGTGCTGCTACCATCCAATGAGCAAGGAGACTTTTCAATAAGAGTTTAAAACACACAAATTAGAATTAGAATAGTCACTTTTATATAAAATTACGTAAAGTATGCATAGTTCAGCACTACAGCCTATCACAGTAACATCCAAGGCCTGGACGAGCACAAATCGGAAATAACAGATAAACGAACGACCTACGGATCGGATCAGGCAAGTATAGAAGTTGGCTATCTGAGCACAGAAGCGTTGCACAAGTTTGTATGTGACACTGTTTACTTATCTACTACCTATGTAAAAGCAATACAAACCATTCACTCCAAATTTGTGTAAGCGCATTTTGCACAACCAAAATTACAGAATGGATATCATAACTAAGAGAACCCTCGTTTTGTCTTCCCCAAAGGACAGCGCAGGTTCAGTTCAGTTCAAGGTTTCTTCAGCACAATTTACAAAATAATGGTGCTTATTTTATTGGGTTGCTTCACTTTCTCTGCTTTGGTTGTTACACAAAGCCGTGTCAGTCTGGCTCAGCGGTAAGACCTCGGCCTTTGATTTCAGAGGTCGTGGGTTCAATTCCCCGCTCAGGCAGTCTGACATATAAGTCCAAAAGGCAACGTAAATAGGTTTGCATCCGTATTTAGTATTACACAAGCATTTTAGCACCCCTATTTAGATCAGGTTGAACGACAGGTGCTGCAAAAAGAACCTATCACTTACTTCCAAGAAAAATAACAGAAAAATCTTATTCTCTGTATTTTGCTTTTATACACATGTAACAATAAACTAACTTCAGAAACATTTTCAATAATAGTTTCAGTTAACTTTGTCTTGTATCCTTTTCATTATCCATACACATGCATGTGTAGGACCACTACACAAAAAAGAATGTTGGATCTCAGTCCCTTCTTAACCAAATCTTTGGTACAAAAATATAAGAATAAAAGTGACACACACATGGCTTTTCCAGAGTCAACTAAAAGTATGAATGCTCAGTACTGTGGCCTAAATACTAAAACAAATTACCTTTGTACAAATTGTTGTTGGCCCAAGTGTTAAAACTCTGTCACGAAAGTAATGGTTTCTTGTTTACAAAATGTACGAATGCATACAAAAGACGAATGAATTGTGCAAACTGAAACTCGGGTAAATGTGTCTTATCTCGTCCCCCTCACCCCAACTGCCGAAGCTTTCTAGCCTGTCCCCAGGTATTTACATTGCCTTTCAGACTTAAATATCAGACCTGCCTGAGTGGAGTATTGAACCTACGACCTTTGAAGCCAAAGGCTTAAGTCCTACCATTGAGCATGTCAGTATGGCTCAGCAGTAGAACAAACACATTTGGTTTCAAAGATCGTGCTCAGGCAGTCTGCTGACATTTACGTCAAAAAAGCAATGTAAATAGGTTTGCATCCGTATTTATTTAACCCAACTCTAGCCGAGTTGGATTTATATCCAGATTAAGCACTACAAATGGCACAAAAAAAAAAGGATAACAAAAGCTAAGAGTCTGCCCACACTAGTTCTTCAAGTGCTCCAGAACAAACCTTTAGAAGGACTACAACTCTCCTCCCTCTATTTTACAGTGAATGCAGCAAAATTGTTTTGTACGTGGGGAAGAACAGGAAAATGAAAGAGTTTGCAACATTTATACACGTTTGAACTAATATTGCAAAATTGAGTCATACACGAACACCAATAGGGAGGCATGGCATGTACCTTTAAGTGGTCTCATAGCTACACTCTTGGATGTCCACTTCTACACCATAATGCTATTCAGCATTACTCAAAATGCAAACAACGTATATACTGTAAACTTTGGAATACATATAATGTTCAACATTCCACTGGAAAATCTGATTCTGGTTTAAATATTAACTAGATAGGTTCGACTGAATGGATGCACTGTCTGTTCTATATGATTATGTGACATTACAGTACAATTTATAAATCACTATACATCCAGACAAGTACATTACCATTTACACTAACCAATGTTCCAGTAGGGCTTACTATTATTTGAAAAGAAGGGATGCAGACCTGATTAGTGCTCAGGTCACCTTTAGGGAACGTTAAAAAAAAATGGTGGTCATTTTTCAATTGTCATTGGTCAATTGTAGGAAAAGCAAAAGCACTGAATTAGCATTTCTGGATACGGAACAGAGCCCAACCTGTTCAGGTGTTCAGAACAATAATAATAAAGAAAACATTCTGACAGTTCGTAGGATGCAATGGTCATTTCTGCCCATTGCTCTTGTGGTCAATTGAGCCAAACCCTCCTGCCAACTAGCCAGCCACATGAACTTTTAATAGCTTTCTTACCCATAACACATTTCTCTATATCAAGATGAAGAATAAATATTCCAGTTCTTCCAGAACTCATCCAGAATAAGACTAACACGATCTTGATATCTGTGTAATAATCAACTAACTAATCAGCAATTACTAATAGCTATCTTTTTTTCTTACAAAATAATTACAGTTTTTTTCTTTAAACTTTATTCCATTCACTGCGATTCATTTATTAATTCCTATCAACAAATGGTGCTTGCCGACATTAAACCGAAATTAGCAGCAAATTATTGTCACAAACGTAAAATAAAATAAACACTAACTGCCAAGCAGTTTCGTTTAGTTTAGTTTATTCAGCTTATGCGGTCCTTTACATTCAAGCCTAACATATTTACCCTACTAACATAACAAGTGAGCAACAATAATGATGAAAAAACTCATGCCATTATGAATCTGGATTTCTTTGAATTGGTTACAGAAGACCTTGTGAGGAGGCTACACACACAATAATCTTGAGAAAAAAAAAGAAAAGACAACTTCCCCGACTGAGACTCGAACCAAGGACCACCTGTTTACTAGCTGGACGCAATGCTTGACACTTGATATTGGTGCTACGTAGCCATACAATTCAACTGGGGAATTCCGAATTCGGGGCAGTTTGTCTTGTCTGTTGTATTCTCCCAGTGCCTGTCTGCTTCGTTGACTCTTCATCTTTTGATTTATTGTATAATCTTTAATCTTTGGCTTGACAGACATTAAAAGAAGTTTTACTTTAAAATAAACATAGTTTTAAACTTTTTAAATGTGTGTCAAGCCCACCACCCACGTATTAATTTTTAACTGATCGTTATGCTTCATCACGATATTCTTTAGGTTGGGACGATTACTACGATCTCGGTGATCTCTCTGTTGATAGTCCTAAATATGACTGATTACCGTACATATCTCGTTCCTTTCTTACAAAACAAAATCTGATCTTAGAGTTTGAACCCTTATACCGCCTTATTTGTCAATTGATATCAATAAAGACGATTGTCCTACTTAACTTACAGGATAACCATTTGCCGGGAATCGTCCAAACTGAGCCGGAGAGCTGATCCTTTGACATCGATGGTAAGGAGGGGGGCCTCCACCCCCGCGTCCGCCTCTCGCTTGTAACCCAGCAACTGACCCAAGTTCTCGTCGAGAGAAAACCATCTTCTCCGGCTTTGCAGACGCCCTAGAGCTGAAATTGTAAAAATTACTTTTGAAAAGTGACTGTCAAACTCTCATTCAAGTGCCCCGCCCCCTTCATCATCCTTCCATCAACTTACGCCCTCCGGGGCGATGGGTCAAATATCCAGCTAAGCTGGGCCATCCGGCCATGCTGGACATCTAGGGCATTCTTGCCAGGCACCTGGAAAAATAAAATATAAGCCAATCGTGTGACTCAGGGGTTTGCTTTTGTCCCGGGCGCGTGCGCGGGGGCGGCATGTTGTGTTCGGTTCGAAATACGGGAACGCCTTCCGGCGGAAAATGCGTGGGAGTACTGTATCCCCGGGCGATCTCATTTTAGCAGCTGTCAATGTACAAGAGGGTGGGGGATAGGGGTTTTCGGGTGTGAGTAAGGGGCGTCTGGTAACATCGGCCTAAATTAATCATCACTTCTTCCATGATCCATATTTTTCCTCTTCCGGACAAGATCATCACGGAACTACATAATTTCAATTTCAATAGATCATGGCAGCTAAAATTTTCCCAACCGGTGTATATCGCCCATCTGAATTGCAGAATTTAAAAGTAACGCAGCACATTTTGTGATTTTACTTTACGCATTGACGCGTTCGCTTCTTTCGCATTTTCCCAAATGTGACTGTCGTCACTCCAATCTCTTTCCCAAATCTTCTTACCTGTCTGTCGTCAAGAGGTACAAGCGCGTGCCGCCGACTCAGCTGTTGGTGACGTCACACTCCAGCAGGTGTTTGTGGCGGGGGAGGACACCTGTTGGCCGACTTCAATGCTGCTGTTGCCGGCCGTTCAATGAATGCCCAATCGCCATTTTCTTTGATGACATCATTACGCCGGCACCCAAAACCAGAGATTATCCTGCGATAAGAGAAAGGCTCTTGCTCCAAATCATTTCCCCCGCAACTCGAATAAAAAAACAAACTCCTCGGCGTAACACCGTTCGCTTGCTGCTGGTACCCGTAACGCCCGTAACTCGCTTCCTACCGTTTCCGGATGGACCGTTTCCAATCAGAGGGGTGGTGGGTACAATAAAGCAGTTATAACGTTGAGTGTTATCAGTGCGAAAACATGTGTCAAATCCAACAGGGGCGATGGCCATAAATAAAGCATGTCCATAAATCAAAAAATGTTTCGTTAATCGTTTCGACACCAAATCAAATAACCCTCTCTCAAATAAACCTGCTGACAATCAAGCCGACAATAGCAAACACACCGTGGGCTCTTTGAAATCGCCCTTTCAATAGCGACTTCTTAATATTATCGTAAACAGTGACAACATACTAGATCCTGCACGATGTAATGAGTTTGTTATGGTGGTGGTAATCTTGTTAGCCTGTCGGTTTGTTAAGGCTTGGCGTTGCTTTCAACGGGTGAGATTACCTCACGATATAGGTTATCTCGCATCGCAATAACCTAGATCAGAGAAGAATGTTTTTTACGGTCTTTTACTTACAATTTACATGCTACAATGTTCCAACAGGATTGTTTTAATGCTGCGTCCTACCAGGAGCGAATCAGAGTCGGATTAAAGGGCAATTACATCCATTTTGTCATGCATGCTTTACTTTTAGGACACTTAAACAATAACTAAACGCAAGCATTGCGGTAAGAATACCTTACGTACAGTACGTCCGATACAACAATTTAATTATTGCATCACCAAAACACGAGACGGAGACCGCCATTGTTTTGCTGGAACGCGCAGAAATTAATGCCGACAGATGTCACTTTTCGATTTCGACTCGCAGCCAATTGAGATAGCTCTATTGGCTGTGAGAGCTCAAGCGTCCGACGGCCTTAGCTGGCCACTATAAACGTAGTTATCTACCCCACGACGATGAGAGGGACAATTTAGCAGAAAAAATCCAAGCGGAGTAGTATAGCAGCAGAGACTGACAATGTCAAAATGATACAATGCTGCAACAACGTTATAATAAGGAGGCGAGACGCACATGACAGGATTAGAGTTTATTCGAACAAGGTATTACGATGCTTAGGCTCGGGGGAAAGTGTTATGGTAATGAGTGCATAAATTAGTAAATTATTATATTAATTATGATATTAATTAAGTTATTAATAAAGTCATATTTATGGCAGTTATTAATTATTGACATTTAAAACATATGGAATGATTTAATAGATGGAAATAATTATGGGTATAAATATAGCTTAAATATTAAAAGCATAAACAAAACGTGGAGTGAAAGAAAGTATTGCAATTCTTAAATAAGGAAGTTTGAAAGCATTCAGGTAAATGGTTGACACACTCTAAATTATCTGAAGTATTGACATATAAGGAAAATTCATAAGAAGCACCAGTTTAGCTTCAGTTTGCAGTATCAGCATTCAGTTAGTCAAATTACTAGAACGAACAATTAACTTGCCTAAACGGGAAGAGTTCTAGAGAACTCAAGACATATTTGGATGGTTGTATTTCGAAACATGAATTCGGGGAATTAGAACAGAGCAAAAGACACGAAAAGAGACGAGACGATCTCTCTCTTGTGCGGCAGTTTCGAGCGAGTAAGGTTCTCCTTCCGTTAGTCCAATCAGCTGTGTTTCAAGGTTGTTGGGTGGCGAGCGACTTGGCTTCTCTGCAAGACGCGAGCCGGACTTGTAGCAGATGAGTATAATCGAAGTGTATTGATTGTTTATTATAATTAGGCAAGCAGGAATCAGAGTGATTATTTATTAATAGGATCGCAATTGTTTTAATACCGTTTGGCCATTAATCAAATAACATAGGTGTCGTTTGAGTTAAGGTTAGAGTGAGGGAACTCTAGGTTTAGGTGTCAACCCTTTATCGGTGTTTAACTAAAATACTCAGCAAGTAGTTGGTTGTGTGTTTCAGTGCAGACCGTTTAACTATTTGTTGTAGTGGGTTATTCTAAACAGTAAAGAAGGAGGTTAGCTGTCTATTGTTGTTGTGTGATTTATTATACATTTATTGACACAGTGTAAACAAATACATCCTGACATATTATGGCTTATATTTCAGTATTGCTGGAATAATAACCCATAACAAAAGTCACATTGTCGTTGCATTTTGTTCAGGTTAACAGTGGAAGGTTAAGTCCTTGTTCATACTGATTTTTGATAAAATCTTTCAGTTAGGCCATAAGATGCTTAGTTTCTAATTATGAGGCCTTTCAAAATTGGGAGGCCGACATTAATGAATGACTTATTTAGTTCTTCAGTGCGGGCTTCGGGAGGACAGTTGAATTGATTTCAAATTGTTTTCGTCGATTGTTTCCCAATACAATCAAGACATGACAATGCTGCTAAATAAAACAATGAGGTGCAACAAAGAAACGAAAAAAGCAAACAGTTGGAAGCAGAACAAAACCTTTCGTTTTACGACAATCAATTGTCAAAATAAATGAAGAACCTAATGACAGGGTACGTGAAGACGAAATACACGTTGAATACACATTGAAGGAGCAAAGGAATTTCCTAGAAAAATAAAATCAACTATGCATTATCGAGTTGAGTTGACACACGCTAAATCGAGACACGTGATAGTGTGTTGCCATCAAGTAATAGACGTGGGACAAAGAATGGTTAGAACACGGACATAAATATGTACTTTTAATGCTCCATTTTTTACAAATAAAATTGGGTGGAGAATAGATATGCTCATAATAAACCAGACCGGGACCAATGACAATAAAAAAGAAGCAAAAAAAAAAAACGCCAACAGATAAATTGAATAAAATACGAATAAAAGCATTAGAGCTTGTATCACCGTGGAAGTCACGGCTTTCAAGGAACAAACATAAAATCGGTTTAGAGTTCACTCGAACGAAGGAAACAAACTATTATTTGATTTTGAACTCCAATTCCAAGAAACAATTAATGCACCTCAGAAAGAAATAGCCAGCATGTTTCACAAATTAGAAATATGTATACAAAATAAACACGTAGCAACTAACGAGAAACAGAATTAAAAACGAAAACCACATACACTAATACATGTAATATTGTTTGATATTTATATGTAATTAGGCAATGTATAAGTGGATACAACCGATCTCTTCATTATCATTTTGTGCTTAGAGTCGCAATAAGTTATAATATTATTATTAATACCCCAACACACAAAACGCTTGCGTAATACTTAAGCACTGGGACATGCCAACCTCCAGGTAGATGAATCAAATATGACGAATAATCAAACAAACAAAGCATTTTACTTATTTAAAATAAGGACACACGCACATACAAACAAACAAACACACAGAAACACACACACACACAAGAACACATTTTAAGAAAAAATTATACGTTCACTTTGTGACGTTTATAATTGGAGTTCAAATAATAGTTTGTTTCTTTCGTTAATTCCAGTCCGTTTTTATTTGTGTGCCTTCAAAGCTGCGAATTTTCCATGCCAAGACGAGCTCTAATGCTCTTTTCTAAATGGCCAAAGCATTTTTTGGTCAGTTACTACATATTATGTTTATGTTCCATCCGCACGGCCAGTGACGCAGTGCCAACGCCGAGTGTTCATGACTCCATAAACCTTCAGTTCATAAACAAACGTAGACTTGTGTCTACCCCTCAGCTGTTCGTTTATAGTTTCGTTTGCCTTATTCGCCACATTTACTAAGAATTCATCAGCAATGACGACTTTAAAATACGGGTCGTGGTCCTCATGACTAAACAACAGTACCATCGACAGTAGTGCGACTTTTTATCTCCTGCACAAATCCTAAGGACTAACTTTCTACTTTACATCTTAGTAGGCCTAAGTTTTATAACTAGTCTGACAACCTTATCCATGTTGTGCACAGGTTATTTTTCTTATTCCAGTAAATTGTGCTGCGTAAGTTGCAAAGCGACACCGGTCAGGCCCGGACTGGCTTAATTCTTATAACCGGGCTCATTACATTTTGGCCCATTGAATTAGTTTTTCCATATATTTACGGGTACCCTAATCTCACTCCCCCTTTCCAGCATTCAGTTTAATCGGTCATTATAAGATTCAACACATGAGGATTGCAATGAACAAATACAAAAACAAATATATAATAAAAAAAAAAAGGGTTGGTGCTGGCGCACCGGCAATCGCGCTCCAGCCCTCCTATACCCGGTCCGGGCCCAATACCAGTGCTGAACACCAGGAAGTAATTATGTAGTTTAACCGAACCACGCTAAATCACTAATTATTTTTACTAACCGACGTAGATTATCATCTTCTTCCCATTTCACATTAAAAAACCGGGCAAAATGCGTTTTAAGTACTAAAAAGAAATATTGAAAATGCGTAAAACGATAAAACGGCTGTGTTAAAGCGCAGGCCATCTTGCAGGCAACAGAGCAGCAAGAAAACCTGATTTACATCTTAATGAAAGGAGACGGAAATTACCTAACGTAATCTACCTAGTACCTACCCTAACCTAACCTACCTAACCTAACAAAATAATAACAACAACAACAAAAAAAAGCAGACATCATAGTTTGGAACATTAAATACTTTCCGTTTTCTGGAAGTCACCTTTTCGTGCTACTCTGTACTCGGAACATGCCATTTTACGTGGTTAAAAAAAACGTGTTTGAAGAACTCAAAAAAAACATTTCCCATAATTTATTTTAACGTGAAATGAGAAGAGGATGAAGATCTACGTCGGTACGTACCAAAATTGAGTGATTTTGCGTGGTTCAGTTAAACTACATAATTACCCACCAGGATACGCCGTTTATGTGTTAGTACCCCACCTTACATAGGTTTCTTGTTTCACTAGTTTTAAGATTTTTTACTCACGCCCCGCATTTATTCTTCCATTGGATTCTAACTTTGCTCACTGATTCTCTCCGACCCCTTTTTCCCTTGGCAAAATAGTTGAAGGAAGAACGTCAAGTGACAATTCCGCACGACCAGAAGCCAGAAGAAGTATTGTTTCTCAAGCCAAAGCGAGCTGGGGCAGAAATTGCCTCCCGGCTCCACGTAGTTCTCACACATACCGGAGAGTTAATGTCTCTTAGCAATGCTTTGGTAAAATAAGATTTTTGCAATATAAAATCAACTGGTCTAGAGTCAGGACGGAAAATCCGCAGCTTCTCTCCCAGATGACCTTATGACAAGCGGTGAAAGTTGTTGTATGGTTTGATCTTTCCAAGTTCTAACCATAAACCATCAAGTTCTAAGAATCATTTATGGTTAGAACTAGGGCAGTATCTGATCGCCTTCGAACCTCTAACTTTCGTTCTTGATTAATGAAAACATTCTTGGAAAGGCCATGGTTATAACCAGGGGATCGCAACTGTACTAGAAACAATGCATTCCAAATCTTAGCACTCTGCATTCCTTCCGGCGCTTGGCCGACGCCGGTAAAGCCAACATGGCTCCAGCTAACTTCCGGTTCTTTTCTAAATGAGATTCGCGAAAGGCCAAAAACCCTACAATCTATTTATTTATTTTATTTACAAAATTATTGTAATATAACGCCCTACAAAGAGCATAACAACAATTTCAGATTAAAACAACAATTTTAAAAACAGAAGAAATATGGCGACGCTTATGGCGACGCTTAAGCCCTTGCACACCGTTCTCGCCTCTGCTCACGCCTGAATGAGATTCGTCAGATATACACCGTCCCAAAATTCTTCATTCCAGTCGTAATCACTCCTATGATCTGTGACGAAGGCAATACATACAGGGCGGTCCAAAAATCCATTGCACCCCACCAAAAGCCCTGCAGGGCACCTGACACATAGGACTTTGCATTGTCCCTAAGATGGGGGCCACCCACTGAGCTTGCGTTGGAGCGCCCTGATCCCCTCAACTCCCAGATATAAAATTTAACTTTTTTTCCTGTGCGAAATATACGCTTGGTTTCAATAGGGGAAATATGCGCATTGCCCAGACAACGTGATATCCGAAAACGGCATGCTAATTGGATAAATGGGATGCGTTTTATTACATCTTCAATGTAGCCCCCACGCCTACATAAGTGCTTCCCTGCACAGTACAGGAAATTGTCCGGTGTAATCATCAAATATTTTACAGCACTGAGATTATACACCTGGCACATAGAACCAAAGTTCGTTCCTAAAATAGGGGCCAATACACATGAGTTGCGCTCTGTCCCCCTCAACCCCAGTTATAAAACTTTTTTTTGGTTCCTGTGAGAGAAATAGATGTTTGCTTCCAATTGGGGAATTATGTGCATGACCCAGCCAACCTGATCGCCCAAAACGACATGCTAATAAGATAAACGGGATGTGTTTTATTTATTACATCTTCAATGTAGCTCCCACACCCTCTTGAGGGCTTACCTGCACGGCGTGGAAAATTGTCCGGTGCGGGTGCACTCACCAAAGGTTCTACAGCACTGAGACACATAGGACGAATGTTTCTCCCTACGATGGGGCGGGCGGGGGAGGGGGGGGGGAATGCATGACTTTACATTGGGGCACCCTGCTCCCCCCCCCCCTCAACCACCTAGTCCCCAAGTTTATTTCTGTTCCCTACAATAAACATGACTAAAACCCCTTGGTCGGTCAGCTGATTCCTGACACCTCCCATAAATTAAAAAGCGCAGGCACTATCACCTATGCCTGTTCGTCAATTGATGACGAGGTGCGGGGAATTGGGGGTGGGGGTGAAATAGCTTATTTCTTGAGACGTATTACTGACTTGAGACATATTGCTTGAACGTTCCCAACCCACGGGTGTATTTTTCTGTTTAGTTTAAGCAACATAGATAAACTTTGTATCTGGGGGG
>JAHWFP010083646.1:0-61232 GCA_023313725.1 Lithobius niger
CACCAGCCACTGTTCAATCCTCAGATCTTATCGAAACGGTAACTGAGCTATGTAATGACAGAAATCACGCACATGAGGCAAATGCCACTTTGGAACCGGTAATTGGAGGAATTACGAATCACTCGCTGGTCCCCCAAGTCCACATCGCCTGCCAGAAGATGTGCCCTATTGTTGTAATTGGCGACTCCCATGTTCGGGGCATCATCTGCAACAAGCATTCCGAGTCTAGGGTTTGGACTTACACGGGCGCAACGGCTCAAACTTTATTGGCAAATCTTCCAGACATCATCTCTGGCTCACCTGATGACGCTAGCTTCGTACTTTGTGCTGGATCAAATAACGTCAACGCTGATCCTCCAAATCGTATAGTTAAACATCTCTCCGACCTTGCATATACGATAAAAAGCGTACGCCCACTTTGCAAGGTTTCGTTTGTTGCGCTTTTTCCACGAATCGGAGCGAGATACCGTGATGCAAACCAAATTGTGACTCATACAAATGCACTACTCCGCCAAATGTGCATTGCAATGAATTTTAATTTCGTGTCCATCGATTCACACATCTGGTCAGATCGCACCCTGACGGCCAGGGATGGCTATCACCTGACAGTGAGAGGAAAATCGGTTCTACGAGCTGAAATAAATACACTACTACTCCCTTCGGAAAACCGAAATCCTTAATGGGGGCTAGTCCCCACTTTTTGGACGTGGATCACGGAACATCTAGTAGTGCTTCAAACTTATTGTGTCTCTCACTGAATGCTCGGAGTTTGGTGAAGAATCTTAGTCATTTGCATGTTATAATGGCGGAGTCTTCTTTTGATCTGTTTTTTGTCGTCGAAACTTGGTTAAACGTTGGCATCACTGATTCGGAGGTTACTGGATCATTCCCATACGGTGTCTTACGTTCCAACAGGCGGTCTAGAGGCGGTGGAGTCGCATGTATTTACAAGAAAAACTTGCCACTTGTTCTTTCCTCGGTTGGGGTTGATGTTGAGGGGATCAATGTTTTATTACCTTTTATAGGCGTAAATTTTATTTTGCTTTATCTCCCTGACAGTTCTGACACTCAACTAATTACAAAGGTGGCAACCTATATTACTTCCTCGTGGAGACCATCGTATCAAAATATACTTCTTGGCGACTTTAATTTGGCCAGTATCGACTGGAATCTTCTTACTACATCTTGTAGTCACCACCGTGTATTACTTGATTTGGTGGTGGAACTGGGTCTGCAGCAGTTAGTGCCTTTTCCAACTCGGGGTTCCAATACGCTTGACCTTTTATTTTCTTCTGATCCACGACTTATATTTGGGATATGTGAAGGCGAAAACTTAGGCTCTAGCGACCACTGTATGATTCAGTTTGAGGTGAATTGTGGGGAATATTCTACAGAGTCTTGTTCCACCTCAAAAAGAAAGCTGGATCTCGACGGACTTTGTTCTTGCCTTGCCACAATTAATTGGGCAGATCTGCTGCCATTAATCGGTGACTCAATTGAAAACGCTTGGACCGGCTTCACCAGATTGCTCGATTATTTTATTGAACTCTGTTCTGTTAAATTGACCAATGGACATCAGGGGAAGCCAAAACTTCCTGTACCATTGAAAAAGGCTACGAGAAGGAAATTAATCCTGTGGCGCAAACTTAAAGGTAACCCCTTGTCCACCTCACTGAAGGCCTCGTATCTTAGCAGCAAAAAGGCCTATCTCCTGCTAGTAGATAATTGGCACAATGATTTTGAACGGAATATGATCCAAGAAGGAAATCTCTCTTCCCTTTTTCGTCTGTACAGACGACATACCGGAAAGGCTCGTTCCCTGCCTCCATTTAAGCAAGGAGGATCTTACCTTTTTGAAAACAAGTCCAAAGCCAATCTACTAAATCACTTATTCTCCGAAAATGGAATCATTGACAATAATTCGGTGATTGCACCTGATGCTTTTGGACCTTACCCACCAGTTCATTTAGCCGATGTAAGTTTTTCTGAAACACGAGTTCTCACCGCCTTAAACCAAATTAAACCTAGCCGTGCTGTGGGACCTGATGGTTACTCAGCATTTCTTATAAAGCATGTTTCACTTGAGATATATCCTGCACTGGCATTCATCTTTTCGTTGTCCTTCGCGCAGGGCCAACTACCGTCTATATGGAAGACTGCTAATGTTGTGCCTATTTATAAAAAGGGTAGCGCTTCCGACCCCAGGAATTACCGTCCTATTGCGCTCACTGCGGTTGCATGCAAAGTCATGGAATCGATTATTCGTGAAGATCTGTTGGCTTTTTTGGAATCGTACAACTTAATAAACTAGGACCAGTTTGGCTTTTTGCCTAATCGGTCGACAACATTGCAACTGCTCTTGGCAATGGAAAGCTGGACTTCAGCCATGGACTTGGGCATTCCGTCTGATGTTATTTATTTCGACTTTCAAAAGGCGTTTGAATCAGTTGTTCACAGTAAACTGCTGTTTAAACTTACAGAGATTGGGGTCTGTGGCTCCTTGTCGAAATGGATCTCCAGTTTTTTAATGGGGTGATCCCAGCGGGTTTTAATTGAACGAACCTTCTCGTCTGCCACTGATATTATTAGCGGGGTCCCTCAGGGGTCCGTATTGGGTCCCTTACTCTTTGTCATTTTTTTGAACGACCTGACAAATGCCGCGTCTACGCCTGATAAACCAAAACTTAAATTCGCAGACGACCTTAAGGTCGGGTCTGAGGTCTTGTGTGAATCCGACTTCGACTTTTTGTCAGCCCAAGTGAACTCTGTGTCATCCTGGTCTGATTTCTGGCAACTACCAATCTCTACCTCTAAATGTTGTGCTTTTCATATTGGCAAAAATAACCCTTCACACCCGTACTTTTTATTCAATTCCCCTCTCAATTCGGTTTCATACATTCGCGATCTTGGAGTTCATCTAAATTTCGACTTAAAGCCATCCATTCACTGTGGTATTATAACCAAATCTGCCTTTGCCAGGCTTTCAATTGTTAAGCGGTGTTTTTTGAGCCATGACAGACCAAATCTGGTGTGGGCTTTTAAGGTATATGTTAGACCTCTCCTGGAGTACGCCAGTCCGGTGTGGTCGCCATATCTGCTTGGTAATATCGACCGGCTTGAATCCGTGCAGCGCAGTTTTACACGCTCTTTGCGTGGACTTTGCCGTTTTTCTTCAGGGCAGCGATTGAGTATGGTCGGTCTCGAGCCCCTTGAACTTAGACGCCTCAAAGCTGACCTGATTCTTACATATCGGATCATCCATGGCATGTTGCCCGTGGATCTTCCTTTTTTCGATCGATGTGATGTAGTTCGTACTCGTGGTCACTCCTTGAAATTGAGGGTGTCGGGATGCAACCTCGACTGTCGCAAGCATTTCTTTACCAATCGTGTTGTAGCCCCTTGGAATTACCTCCCTGAGGCTGTGGTTTCTGCGAATTCAGTTGGTGTCTTCAGGAGGCTACTAAATCAAATTGATCTCTCCCGTTTCCTCAAGCGCTCCTATCAGTGATGCCTCCTTACCACTTTTAAATTGGGACCAGTGTCAGTGGTCACATCTGTGACCCTTCTGGATACCCTCCCCTACTTGAGAGGCGAAACTATATATTATTATTATTATTATTATTAATCTCCTACGATGCTCCTACGATACAGCAAAGCGAGACACCGCTTTGTGGAAATCTCTCGCTTTGCTCTTTCAATCCACGCGCCTCCGTGCTTCAGAAACACGAATGTTTGACACCCTTTTAAAACCAAATCTATTTTGATTTTTCCATGCATCAATTCATCAATTCATTGGTTAATACAAAACCAATTTTAAGATGTATATGTGGTATGTTGCAAAATACGTCGTCCGTGCATCCTTTTACAGATCATCTTTCTTTGCTCGAGGAGGTTTTCATGAACAAACTATGACGTCATGAACAATCAAACATCATACAGGTAAAAAAAACTTTGACGTTAGTTTTTCAGGGTTTTTTGCTTCTTTGAAGGTGATAATGTCAAGTTACAGCGATGAAAATAGGCCTATTAAAAGCGAAATTTAATTATCTTTCGTTTGGTCCTACTCCCATCTTTGTAGGTGCTTTGGTTCCGGAGGAGTAGAGGTACAAACACGCACGCACGCACGCACGCACGCACATCGTATGATTTTAATTATGTAGATTTATATATACACGTTATACTTAATCCGTAGTGTCTTCGTTTGAAAACTAAAATTTAAGAAAAAATTTGCCGTCGAAGAATTCAATTTGTCTTTCCTTTAGTTGTATGCCTATGTTATCGTGTTTAAAGATACTAGCAGAGTCGCTCGCTTCGCTCGCTCATTCCGCGTCGTCTCGCTGCACTCGAGAAGACTTCTTGCTGCAACACTTATGATACAGACAGTCCTAACACATAAAAAACAATCAAGCAAATTATAAGAGTATAGTATACGATATCCATTATCTCGGAAGAAGGTAAATATTATTTTTTTCGTCCAAGGAGTCAAGGAAAAAGATCAAGCAATTTATCAGAAAAGCCCTGTTTCTGATGACAAACGCTGATTTTCGTTCGCTTCGCTCACTCAATCAGCGCAAACATTTCGCGTCTTATCACCTAACTTTCTGATGATCCCTCACTTGGAGAAACATCTGCAGAACGTCAGATGTAATCTCCTAGGAAGGTGAGAGATGAAAGGTGATAGAGCAAAGCGAGCCACACATTCAAAAGGTTTATTTTACGTGGACATCGCTCGCTTTGCTCGTTCAATCCACGCACCTCCGTACTACAGAAACACGAATGTTTGAAAGCGTTTTAAAACCAAATCAATTGTTTTGATTTTTCCCTGCATCAAGTCAGTTAGTATAAAACCAATTTTAGGATGTATATGTGGTGTGTTGTAAAATACGTCGTCCGTGCATCCTTTTCCACATCAACTCTCTTTGCTCGAGGAGGTTTTCATGAACAAACTATGACGTCATGAACAAACATGAAGAGGGTTAAAAAAACTTTGATTTAGTTTTTCAGGTTCTTTAGCTTATTTGAGGGTGATAATATCAAGTTACAGCGATGAAAATAGGCCTATTAAAAGCGAAATTTAATTATCTTTCGTTTGGTCCTACTCCCATCTTTGTAGGGGCTTTGGTTCCGGAGGAGTAGAGGTACAAACACGCACGCACGCACGCACGCACGCACTCACGCACATCGTATGATTTTAATGATGTAAATTCATGATACAAATAAAGTCTCCTCATAAAAAGACTGCCACCTTGGTGGCTATAATTACATCATTACAATCTTCATTCACGTTAGCACTTTTAATTCTTTCAGCCATGTTCTTATTATGCATGTGGTTATATGAGTGTAGCATCGTCTACTAGCACGCCTATACTTTTAACATAGTGTATCGCACCATGAAGTAAAGACAGATTGCTAGAAGGAAGTTTCTTCCCGTTGGTCTCTCCCCTGATCCACCAATACTTTAAAGTTCGAATGCATCCCAGTTTTTAATTGCAGGATACTGATACTCGGCCAATCAGTGGCGTAACTACAATGCTGCAGAGCCTGCAGTCGCAGGGGGGGCGCAGAGGAACTGGGGGGGGGGGGGCAGATGAAATGGGAGAAAAAATATACGTTTTATGGCAATATAAACATAGCTATTACTGAAACAGATTATTTAATATTTACATAAATTGTATCCAAAATATATTACCAATTTAAGTACGGGTTCTAAATTTCAATAAAATATAAATATAAATATAAAATATAAATATAAGAAGACTACTCCGAATAGTCATCTTACGTTTACAGTAAAATTCAGCTAAACTTTACGAATGTATAGAAAGTATCGGGTGTGGAGCGCAGCCAGTAGCATGAAATGTTTAAATAAGTGTATGTTAATTAGGTGTCTTAGCAACAGAGGCTATTGTGGTTGATGTTGCACAATACGAATGCACTTGTTTCAATGAATTGTAAGCACGTATCGCAAGGTTTGAACGACTTGACAGCTGCTAACAAAATACGCCAATTTCAGCGTATACATATACAGTTTGGTAATTGTGACGCCCAATCCAAGCGTGGCATATTAATGCAATAGGGCGTGCATGTTCTTTCTTTTCACGGAGCAATAAAAAGGGCGAACATGGTCATTCTTTGCACAGTAGCAACGAAAAACGGCGAGCAAGCCGTTCTAACGTAATAGGGCGCGCATGTTAATTCTTTTTCACGGCATCTCTGAAAAAGAAGAAGCGTGTTCATTTTTGGCACAGTACCAATGAAAAAAATAACGTGTGTTCATTCTTTGCATGGTAGTAATGAAAAAGGGCAGCAATGTAAATGGTAATGTTGATTAACAGCAACAGTCAGTTACAAACGAAATATTATGACGTGTATTGTTGATGGAACGTTCTGGGTAATCCAACGCTGGACCCCAACAGAAACAAACGCTAATGCAGCAACAAACGGGGCAGTGCTACAATATGGTTCTTGCTAGAGACCCCAGCTAGTTAAAACTTAAGTGAATGTAGCGATTGCGATAGCAGTTAGCTTTCCGACAAAATGCACCCTGAAAAAAGCATGCGTGAGAATTGGAAGGCGCTGTATAATCGTACATTACATCTAGAAGCGTGCTAGCACTTTGCCCCTAAAGTTAGTTACATATAGTTAATGTTATTATATTAGTGTTCAATGGCATTAAGTTGTTGCGTCAACAATGGTAATAAATATTACGTTAACGTTGGCGTCTTTTACACCAGCTGTTGAGTCAGAATACCAAAAAGCTGGGGGGAAAGTGCAGATCTGCGGCATTCTGCTGATTTAATGCTACATATTAGATTCTTTAAACCATTACAGTTATCGTAATAAACAGTTAAATACTAGTGCATCCGTGTTGTAATGCTGATAATACTTTAATTTGACAGCAAGGTAGAAAAATAAATTTAGATGTAGTTGTCAACACACTTGTAGAAATAAAAGAAAGACAAAAACAATTTTAAACGCAACCATAAGCTAGAAATGCAAGTTGTGTGCGTGTAAGTAAACATTAAATCAAAAAATTTAAATATTAAAACACACCTTTGATTTGTCATAAAATGGTTTGCAGGTCCCTGGGTGTGGGGCGCACACTGGAATATTGCAGGGGGGGGGGGGGCGCAGCGTGACATAGTTACACCACTGCGGCCAATACTGTGCTGATACCGATACTGTGCAGATACAATACTCCCTATACCTTTAAAACGGAGTACTGTATGTGTTAAAATGAATTTAAAAACACATTAACGTGTGTGTATGTCATATCATGCCTGACGTTGTAGGGGCCACCATTAAAGGGCGTGCAACCCCCTTTATTCCAAACATATGCAACAGTCCCCCAGATTATTATCACTCATTAGGATCTTTTTTCGTGCACCATCCAGATTACCTTACATATAGAGATCAGGGCTAAAATCGAGAATGAAAATTAAATACTACTCCACCCATATAAATTAATAGCACTACAGTAGTGGTCAAGTGAGATATAAGGCCCCCCCCCCCCCCGAGTGCAGAAAGTAACATGAAATCATGCAGAGCATTAAACCCTCAATTAAACCTACCCTTGTTTCAGGAGCATGCATCCCAAATAAACCTCCCAAGTAAAGTCCCCACTCAAGTAAACCTACATCACACAAGCAAACCTACCTCACTTACAAGGTTTACTTGAGTCGGAGGTTTACTTGAGTGGTAGATTTACTTGAAAGTGGTCATTTTCCAAGATGGCAGCCCCCAATTTTTAGTTTACGTCAATCTGGAGGAGGGTGGGAAAGTACTTTTTGTTAGCTTTTGCATACTGGAAGTGCAGTCATAGCCAAGATGGCGGGGTCGAAGTCATCCATGGGGGAGGGCCTTTTGCTACCAAAATGTGTCCTTTTGCTGCCTAAATATGTTCTTTTGCTGCATGATTCCTTTTGTCAACTAAATATGTCCACCTCTAAGTGGGAAGGTCACATGACGTCATCCAAAGGGTAGTGCTAATGCTTCATGAGTATTCTCATTGTAAGAACTCTGAAAAACTTTCAGAGCGTGAAAATGACGAATTTGCAGCAATTTGGGGTTCCCGAAACTGGAGGGGTCGTGCTAATGCTCTCTAGCTTTCACGTTGTGAAAACTTTAAAAAGCTCTCGAGTGCTTCATAGTATAAAAATGATGAATTAGGATCATTTTGGGGTTTCCCAGAACCGGAGGGGTCGTGCAAATGCTCTTTGAGTTTCACATTGTGATAACTTTAAAATGCTTCAAAGCGTAAAAATGACGAATTGATTACATTTTGGGGGTTCCCAAAACTGGAGGGGTCATCCGAATACTCTTTGAGCTTTCTCCTTTCCGAGTATATCGCTTTAAAATAAAGGCAACATCATGGATTTTTGTTCAATTATGCTCTCCAGCAAAGACTCTGATTAATTTGAAAATTAATTCACATACTCCTATTCATTTGGACTCTAAAAAAAATTACGAATTGGCTCTGCTTAATTTAGACACGTATAACAGCATACATAACATTACCTCAAAAAATAACGAAATTCAATCCACGACCGAAGCTGACGCTACCTGACACAAAGTGTTAGTCACCCCGGGCGCTTACGAAATCAAGTATTTGAATAAATTTCTCAAGTCGGTGATAGATGCAAATGGTCACAGCAAGGAAGCCATTACGATTCTTCCGAATCTGAACACTTTAAAGACCAATTTGATAATAACCAATCCGAACTACAGCTTATCCTTTTCGGGCAACGAGAGTTTGGCTCCAGTTTTGGGGTTTGACTCGTGCAACTACTTTAGAAGTTGAGAAAGTCAAAATGCTGTTGACATTAAGAAAGTCAATACAATTTTCTTGCACGTTGATATCATCGGGAATTCTTACCTAAACAATGAAACCCAGCCCATTTTAAACTCCTTTTATCCCAATTCACCTCCCGGTTTCAAAATCATAGTCCCCTCAAAATTTAATTTACCTCCCGGTTACTAACCAAATTAATTAGAAATATAGGACTTTGCCTCACTTCGCAGACCAACAAGCCATTGGATTTAAATGGTGAGACGCCCACGGTGCGTCTTCATTTTAGATCTGCTAATTAAATAAAAAAGGATAAAATACTCGTGTTTGAAAAAAAGGTAGAGGACTCTTTCTAAATTTTATTTCTAATAATAAAAAAACAAACAGTTTGACGCCTAGAAACAAAGCTTTCACCAAATTCATAACACCCAGAAAATGAGCATAATAGAAGATTACTTAAAAATCAACGAACCTTTAGTGTATGATTCATTGGTCGAGCCTTCCACATACCACGAATACAATCCTTTTGTTGGCACCAATTTCAACAGTGTAAATTTAGAAATACGCATACACATCAAAATCCATGATTTATTTCTGCACGTTGCCAACAGTTACCTCCTGAGTAAAGGGAAGTTGCTGAAGAATGATGACTCGGCTTACGTCGATGCTGACGTAGCGGCGTTGGTTCATAATGGTACCATGTTCCCAGTTTTCTAATATCAAATACCATCTAGGTGATAAAAAGTCGATGAGTTATATTATCATGGTTTTGGGACTCTGATGAAGGGACTGCTCACTTACGGCTTGGCAGAGCAATCGGCTTTGCTCAGTTAATGCTGGGCAATGCATGGTGCTGCCTTCGTCGATGCCGAAGTAACCAACAACGCCAGATTCAAACAGAAGCATGCGTCCTTCATCATTGAAACAACTCCCAAGGGAAGCTTTATCTTCACCATCCCGTTGAAACTCGTCATGGGATTTTTCAAAAATTACGATAAGCTAATCTACGGAACTAAACACGTGCTCACACTTCATGTGAGCTAGCGACACGAACGAAATTTTCAAAGCAGTGGCTGTGGCCAATAGCAAAGTCGTTCTGAATAGCATTAGCTGGCATGTCGCCCACGTCGTGGCTTCGGACGAGCAAAAACATAAAATCTACAATATCATCGACCACAGAGCGACCATTGATTTGGGATGCAGCACTGTTATTATGATAGCTACGAGCTCCAGCTTCACTTGGCGCCTGTTGACTATGTCTGCGTTTGAGAAACCTAGGTGGATAATTCTAGCTTTTTGAACTAACAGGCAGGACTCTTTAGTTAAAAACCCGGCCATGTTCGACCACTGCAGTTTGCAAGATGCACATGACTCGTAATTCCGAGTGTTATCCATGTCGCGGTTTGAATTCTAATTTGCCACTGGAGAGTACATATGCTTCTATAGAACGGTGCAGCAATTTAGGCAGTTGTGCTATTATGACATCAACGACTTGAGTTTCAACTTGCTTCAGTTCAAAAAAGCCTATCCTGTCGTGGTGTTGGATTGCTCCAAACAGTCGGAGAGGCTTCAATCTGGAATTTCGATAGTTTTGGCAACATGGGCCCTCCTCGGTCTGTGGTTAACTATTTGGGACCACGAATTAAATTAAATTACGAACGCATACAAAGCTTTTCCCAGATTTGGTACTGTCACTTTTGCCTATTTTTCCTAGGCTCCTTCTTTAAGGCAAGTTATTTTGAAGCTGTTTTAGATAGGATGAGACGAGTCATCTACTGAAAATTTACGTGCAAATATAACTGGAAATAAACGCCTTCTGTGTGAAACTCTTCGAATTGCTGTACCGCGATGGGCAATTTTTTTTCTATTACGTAAGGCTTTTTGAAAACTGTAGCTGTCTAAACTGAACATTTTCGCTCGTTCCTATCTTGCATTTAGCAACTAGTGTAATGCTCACATCGTTGCAGTATAAAATTGCTTTATGAATTAAACCAGAACTTGTGCACACGAAGCTCGAAAGAGCACTGGAATTAACGAACCAATCACTCGCTTTTTCCAATGGGCTTTTCATGCTGAAGCTGATCAGCATGAAGCAGTTTTCGTACACAAATTTCTTCGTAGCTGTGTCACTCGGGAAAGTAGGTTCGCTTAGATTTCTAATCGGTTTGCTCGCGGCATTAAAGAATTCTTTCTACTTATCTTGTAACAAGCAGTTGCTATCGACGAATACTTTAGAAATTGCAGCGCTCGGTAAAGTAGGTTCGCTTAGTTTTCTAATCGGCTTGTGCGTTGCGTAGAAGTATACTTTCTGGTCGTCCTGTAATAAACAATTCCTCTCACAACGTACACTTTTGTTGCAGCATCAGCAGCGTGCCAGGGAAAGCTACGCGTAGTAGAGGGAAAAACGCAGAGTAATCCATTTTGAGCAACCCACCATGAAACCCCTGCAGATGGGTCCCTTTACCATTCTCCTGTTTGAGTATTTTTTTTGCAGGTTTTTTTTACAGTGGTGTTGCTGGTTTGTTGACCTGTTTGGGTATTTTTACTTATACCACGGCTGTGACGTCACACTAATTGAACGCCATGCTAAATTTCCGTTGTTTAATCCCGTTAACCGTGAGCAGAAGTGTGCGTCATCGCAAAAAGTGTGGGTTATCAAGTTACCCAACACTTTTTCTGTTAACCCACATTTTTGCCAATAACCCACACTTTTGACACTTCCGGATCACGTGACAGGAACGCACACACCACAACCAAAATTATACAGCGTCGAAAGCTGTAACGCAGTAAAAACGTACAAAAGTAATTACTTAACTTGTTGGATGTCCCAAATGAGATCCCTTCACTGCTGACGCTCACATGTCTGGCACATTATCAAGTTTATTCGCTCCATCTAACTCTTCTCTCCTCCCCCCCCTCTCCACAACCTAAAATGTAATGACCTTCATACCGATACACCTATTAGGCTATTACCGCTGATTTAAAACAGTTCTTAAACAACAAACTCACAAAAAAAAATTACTTACCTTGCCAGAATGTCGGCACAATGTCCTTCTATCCCTGCTTCCTCACATTTCGAAGTTTATACTCTCCGAACAGAGAGAGCGAGCTAGCTTACCAGCCAAACCTTGCGAAATGACGCGTCGTCCAACTCCCACCCACCCCCTCCTTCCACAAACTTGAGTGTATCCTACAATTCTACAGTCTGCCTACCTGCCAAACGAATCTCCGTGTAACACCCACCTCCCCCTCCACAAACTAAAATGGAATGACCTTCATTCATACCAATAGTCTGCTACCGTATTTTTAAACAATTCTCAAACTACACACACACAAAATGAATTACATATCTATCCAGACTGTCCCAGCAATGTCACGTTATCCCTACTGTGTCACATATCGAATTATTTACTCCAAACACGATAAACGCTTCGATAAACACGAACGTGCTTCTAGCAAAAACCAACGCTTAAACTGTCTTAACTCCCACCGTACCCCTCCCCTCACTCCACAAAATTTGAGCGAAAGAACTCATCTGCGTATCACACCCTTCTCCCTACCAGGAACTAAAATGGCATTACTTTCATTCCTATCGAGATACTGATTGATCAAGGTTTCTTGAAGCAGTTTTCACAAAACACAAACACAAACCCATTTTAAGTAAATACGAGTTAGCTGGACGTCCCAACCGTGATATAAATCAGTTATAGGTTATAATCGATAACCAATAACCAATAACTATTACTAACCAATAACTATTACTTGTTTCACCCGTGTAACTTTCTAGTGCATGGGTTGGCCTGGGACTAATTTAGCGAGCGGTGTGGTATATAAAGGGTGCGGATAATCCCAAAGATCTTTATATCAGACATGGCTGCCAAGTACAATGTTTTGAGGTTCCAGTGCAAGAAATGCAAGGTTGAGTTTTTATTGCAAGAAGAGGTGGAAAATCATGAGCAGAAGCCTTGCGTGGCAAACTTTACTTGTCTCGAGTGTGGAGGACTCGTCTCTTCCTAAGATGAATTTTTGGCGCACTACAACCGATGCAATGGAAAAATAATTACGCCCGAAAAATCAAATTTGGGGGTATATATTACTGCGAAGCCTGTTGGAAGTATTTCCCCGATTTGAAACAAGATGTAGGTTATACCAGGATTTCACAATCATCAAATTTTCTTCCATTAAACGAAGAGACAGTTTCGAAATCGGAATATAAAAAAAGGAATAACGATGATTGATGACGAAGAAAAACGTGCTCTTCCAATGTCTGACAATGAGATTATCTTGTGTCAATACTGCAAAAAGACGTTCAGGAACAATATATACAAACGGAGGCATGAAATAACTAAATACAGATGCAAACGTATTTACGTTGCCTTTTGGACTTATATGTCAGACTGCATGAGTAGGGAACCGAACCCAGGACCTTTGGAACCAAAGGCCGAGGTCCTACCGTCGAGCCAGACTGACACGGCCAAAAGGAAACGTCCATAGGCAGCATTTAACACGTGCATATATACATATAAACAAACACTCTCCAATCGCCACTGGAGGGACGCTTATTTGCCGCGCTATCCTCCAAGTGAAACGAATGGAACACCTAAACGTGAAATAATGATTAAAGACGGGAAAGCCAAAGGCTCACAAGAAATAAATAAACACAGCTGCAAACCTATTTACGTTGTCTTTTGGACTTATATGTCAGACTGCCTGAGCGGGGAATCGAACCCAGGACCTTTGGAACCAAAGGCTGAGGTCCTACCGCTGAGCCAGAGTGACACGGCCAAAAGGAAATATCCATAGGAGGCATTTAACACATGCATATATACATATACACAAACACTTTCCAATCGCCACTGGAGGGAAGTTTATTTGCCTATGGATGCTTAAATACTGCCTATGGACGTTTCCTTTTGGCCGTGTCAGTCTGGCTCAGTGCTAGGACCTCGGCCTTTGGTTCCAAAGGTCCTGGGTTGGATTCCCTACTCATGCAGTCTGACATATAAGTCCAAAAGGCAGCGTAAATAGGTTTGCAGCTGTGTTTATTTATTTCTTGTGAGCCTTTGGCTTTCCCGTCTTTCATCATTATTTCACGTTTAAGTGTTCCATTCGTTTCACTTGGAGGATGGCGCGGCAAATAAGCGTGCCCTCAGTGGCTATTGGAAAGTGTTTGGTTATATGTATATATGCACGTGTTAAATGCTGCCTATGGACGTTTCCTTTTGGCCGTGTCAGTCTGGCTCAGCGGTAGGACCTCGGCCTTTGGTTCCAAAGGTCCTGGGTTCGATTCCCGCCCTTGCAGTCTGATATATCCAAAAGGCAACGTAAATAGGTTCGCATCTGTATATACTTATTTCTTGTGAGCCTTTGGCTTTCCCATCTTTAAGGAGGCATGAAAGGTGTCACGAAGGAAAATGAAACGTAACTAGTAAATCGTGCAGTTTGACTTACTCTAATTAGCTCGCATCTAAACGACACAAGTGTAGAGGGGCTGTAAAACAATATGTGAAGGAAATTGGAGAGTCTTAAAAAAAGATACAAAAATTCTCTATTCCTAAATTCAAACCTCGTTGAAGAAAGAAATAATTTCTCAAATACCTGCAAATGTCAACCTTTTAGTCAACAATGTCAGATCTGTAGTCGTACCTATAATAGAGGATCGAGAATCGACTGGGCCTTGTCATACATGATTCACGATTTGAAAGACAAGCCGGAGGTGACCGACGATACCGAACTTGAGGTGAAGCCGTTCAGTTTGGATTTAGGTGGGTTTGATCTCGTGCGCGATGCTTTCAACAGCTGCTTCTTGACTTTCAAGCAGGATTTTATGTCAGATGAAATGCACCACGAGCCCTTGAATTTGTTGCAATGGTACAAGGATAGATATTGGAATCTTTTAGAACAATGTCAGCGTCTTTTGGTAAACATAAAAGCTCAAATTGGATTATGTATTCTATTCGAAAAAGCGACGGATAATACAGAAAGTATTAAAGCTTATTTCGATTCCAACCTGGTCATAGTGGGGAGCAAGGAGGTTCTCTCGGAAATGTCGAACAAGATCCTGCATAGTATTGGTCAGTTTGCCATAGAAGGAAGTGGATGGGTTGTCAAGCAATGCGAGTATACCGAACTATGAGTCGGAATCTGTAGACCTTTAGCAGGGAAAGGTTACGCAGCACTCCCCAACAAGATCAAACTAGGTCCCGATATAGAGGTCAATGCGTGTGTGAGGATGATAGATGTTTTCTGTGGTCCATGTTGGCTAGTGTACACCCTGTTCCATCTTTGCAACGTGATTGGGATACAAAACATTACCTTCCTCGTGCGCACGAGTTTGTTTTTGGTATGTTGGATAATTATCTCATTCCTTTATCCAAGATCGTAGCATTCGTAAAAGCCAATAACATTTCGGTATCCGTTTCTGGTTTCAAGGATGACGAACCTTGCGTTTATCGCGTGAGTTCCTTCGTTGAAAGGAAGCATCACGTTTACTTGCTTCTTCTCGACGGACACTACATGACAATAAAAGATTTCATCAAATTCATCGCGAGTTTCAACCCCAACAGACACTAGAAATATTTTTGCAGAGATTGTCTACACGGTTTTCAAAATCTTTTCAGGTATGAAAACAACCACCTTCCTTCTTGCGAGGGAGTTCCATTTCATAAGACCTCATTGCCCAACTATTATTTATCCAGTTTAAGAATTTCAAGAACGAACTCAAAAGGTTGTACATAGCCTACCTGGATTTTGAAGCGGCACTCCAACCAGTCTCCAGTTGCAGTTTTGGCTTTGTGATTATGGACCATTTAGGTAGAGTATTTTCCAAAAAGTTCTACAGAGGAGTAGACTGCATGAAGGTTTTCTTCGAATATATATCAGAGGAGCAGAAAAAGACTTACGTGGATTCCCACAAGCAACGAATGAAATGTTTAACCAAGGAGGAGTGGTTGCTGTACAAATCAGCTGCAGTGTGTCATCTTTGAAAGATCGGTGAATTTACCCCGCCCAAAGAAAGGTTTAACGGTTTTACGAAAGTGAGAGACCACGACTACATCATCTGTGAATTGAATTTAGAGGTGCTGAGCACAGCAAGTGTAACTTTGCTTACACATTGAACAAAAACATCGCGGTTGTTATGCACTATTTCGAAAAATACGACTCTCATTTCACCGTGAAAGCTTTGAATTCGTTTAAAGATTTGAATGCTCTGCATAATGTGAGGATCATCGCTAAAAACAAGGAAAGAATCAGCAGCATGAAATTAAGCGGTTTTATTTTCATCGATAGCTTAGCGTTGATGACGGCATCGTTGGAAATTTTAGCTTCGAACTTAAAGTGCTTTAACAATATGGACAAGCTTTTCGAAGGTGAATTGATGGAACTCGTACAAGGCCTTAGGCAAAAAGGTGTGTTTCCGTATGGATACCTAACAAACATGGCAATGTTTAAGGAAGAGTATTTACCTCCCCTGTCAGTGTATACCTCGTTGTTGAAAAAAGTGCACTGCTCTGAATCTTACGAACAAGCGATGAAGATTTGTGATATAGGCAAATGCAAAACATTTGGAGATTACCACGATCTGTATTTATGGAAGGATGTTGGGCTTTTAGCCTATGTCTTTGAAAACTTTAGAGTGACGAGTTTGGCTAGTTGTGTATTGGACCCCTCCTATTACATTTCTACACCCTCGCTATCTTGGGATGAGGCGCTAAAGAGGACGGGAGTATTTTTGTATCTTTTCACTAATATTGACATGCATCTTATGGTAGGAAAGGGTACAGAGGCAGTGTCTCGTTTGTAGCTAAAATATACCCTAAAGCGTTCGACCCTAAAAAAAAGGATTCGTGCATCCTATTTTTGGACTTCAACAACTTGTACGGCTCTGTAATGTGTGAGTATCTACCTACCGGAGAGTAAGAATGGGTGCCGGAAGACCGGCTTTAGGATATCAATCTTGACAATTATGGAGAAGAGCGTAATACGGGGATGAAGTGGTCTTGGAAGTGGACTTGGAATACCTAGAGGCCCTTCATGCATCGCACAATTATTTTTCGTCAGTCCGGGAGCACATGAAAATCCCAAAGTGTTAGGTTTCTCTTTTCAACCGTCGGGCAATTGAGTTCTTGCGGTTAACGTACAGCAAAGGCCTAAAGCTAACCACTAACCTTTTCTCAAAGACAAAGTATATGTTGCTCTATAGAAATATGAAATAATACATTTCTCTCGGCATGGTTCTCAAGAAAATACACAGAGCGATCAGCTTTAAGTAAGCGCCTTTGCTGAAACCTTACATCGAGTTAAATAACGAGAAACGGCAAGCAGCTACTAACGATTTTGACAAAAACCCCTACAAACTGATCAATAATTCGATTTTTGGGAAGACGATTGAAAACAAATGCAAGTGAAACAACGTGCCGATAGCAACAACAAAAGAGAAAGCTATCAAGTAGCATCACCCCCCGTACCATGATTTCATGTCTCTAAGCGAGGATTTCGTAATTTTTACAAAGACTCACGCAAACATTATTTTGGACAAACCCGTTGTGGTTGGTTTTAGCATCTTGGAACTGTCAAAGTTACACTACGACCACATGATGAAAAAATACGAACCGGAGAGATGTAAACTCCTAGTTACAGATACGGATAGTTTGTGTTATTCGATAGAAATGGACAATGTTTACAAAGATATGGAAGAGGTTCGTCTTTGTTCGACACATCGGACTGCACCAAAGATCATTTTCTACACGCCGACATCAACAAAAAAGTATTGGGTAAGATGAAAGGGGAGAGCGCGGATTGCCCAATATCAGAGTTTGTAGGTTTAAAGTCTGAGCTCTACAGAGTTTTACATTCAGAATGAAAGAACAAAATGGCTTTCAAAGGCAATAAGAAAACAGCACAAGTGTGCATGAAACGTACAAGAATGTGCTGTTTAATAATAGCGTTTTGAGAACTTTAGGGTCTTACATTCGTTTGGAGGTGCACGAACTAAAAACCGTCACCATCAACAAGTTGGCTTTCAGTCCATCGTCGCAGACAAGAGATAGGTCTGCGAAGATGCAATCAGCACTTTCGCGTATGGACACATTATTTCAGCTTAAACTATATATTCGTATAGCCCTTCTATTTAACGAAATAAAGCATTTTCCCATCTTATCCCATCTTTTTACGTAAAACTTGCTCCACTTGAAATAAATATGGAACTAGGGTTTTTTTTTAACATCCTGTTCGTAGAATTCTCCAAGCACCGGTTCACTCGAATCATCCTTTAAACGATACGTAACCAGTTGGGTTTTTTGCACTTTAATGGTCGTAAAAACTATGTTAGTAAAATTTTGCAAATATCGTTTATCAAATTTTTTTTTTATATTAGAAATCCGGACTTTATTCCTAGAGCAGATTTAAATTTCTTCAACAACCGTTTAGGACCAGTTCGTCTCAACAATGGTTCGTGACGCCTGGTTACTTCCCAAGGTTTCAGTTTTGTGTTGGAATGAACTGTGTCGTTTTTATGTGAAACCAATTCGTCGATAAGGTGTATCCACTTGAAATTCCCTTGTCTGGTGAATCTTTTCCACAATTGAGTTTTCAGCGTTCTGTTGAAAACCTTTATGAAGTCTTTATGAAGTCTTTATTGTAGAAATTACTACCTAAATCAACCTGTAAAATTTTAGGGGGTGTCACTCCTGCGAGTATCTTCTTGAAAGCTTCGTAACTTGTATACCAGTTTTAGATTTATGAGGAATGGCCCAAGTGAACTTGGACTTGACGTTAATGCAGGTTAGTAGATAGTTAAACCCTTTATTTAGGTTAGCATAAGGTGTCATTTCAACCAAGTCAGCATGCAATAGATCGTTCACTTTCACTTTCCGTATCGGAAAATTTTTTCGGGTTGATTTGTGAAGTTCGTTTACGAGTTGATCCATTTTTTTTAATTTCCTATTCCGAACCTTAGTTTTGTTTTCATGATTTTCTTAACAATCGAAGCAGCTAGTTTTTTCCTCCATGCCAGAGAATGATCATCTCTCTCTCTTTGAGCGTTGGAAATTCGGACTTAATCAGCGGCGTGCCGATTTTTCAGTCTGAGTTCTCGGAATAAGCGATATCGTGTTCTTTGCACGCTTTGTCTAGTTTATTAATTCCCGGATCTCCTCGAGCCATTCTTTTTTCCAGTTTGGTTCCCGGATCGCAGTATTGGTAGCCCAGTAAATGCATTTCGAGCGGTAACTTACTTCTAAGTTTGTTTACAATTCTTTTCCCAGACTTGATAAATGAAGCTCTTTTCAACCCTCACGCCTCGCAAAATACAATATCAATCTGTCGATTATTTTTTATGGTGATAATAACAAATGGCTCAGGACCGTTGGAAGTCCGACATTTACATTTGACGCAGTACCACATTTTGATATTTTTTGATTCCATGGTTCTTTGTTTTGAATACGATTTTTTTTAAGCTAAACCTAAATTTTGATACGCCACCCTTTTCCCGAGCAGTTACGATTTGTCTTTGGGGCCATTCAAAAACCACGTGGTTGGCCAGGGGGTGGGGGTGGGGGGAGGTTGGCTTTCAGCTACAAGTAACCACAGTGGGGGAGGGGGGTTTCTAAGTAAACCATGAGGCTATTGCATTGAAGGGAAAGCCTTATCTCCAATGGATTGATGATTTACAATATAAGAGCCTCTACGCATAGCATCTCAGTCAGCCTTATAATTTTCCTATATCGACCTTAACGTCTCAGCCCCAGTCAACCGAACTGAATTTCCCGCATAGTGGTGAAAGATACCGGGGGGCTTGTCGTAGAAATCTTCAACAACTTAAGACCGCGTTTCTCTCACTCGTACCAAATTTATTTATACAGGGTGTCCCTTTTCATTATTAAAAAGGAGTCGGGGAGGTAAGACCTTTAGGAAACAAAATACATTGTCATATGAAAAATTTGGAAGAGCACCCCCCTTAACAGAATGTTGGATTCGCCCCTGGTCTTACTCAGGCTAAAGTGGTCGTAAAGGGATGTAGGTGGCAGCAAAATGCTTCGTTCAATTTAGTTCGATCACACCTACAACATCTTTTGTAGTTTGAAGCCCAGAGTGTGGGCCTCAGTGCCCCCCTTTCCCCCGGAACAGAGCAGGCACTAAGGCTTACACTCGGGTTTCAAACCGGAAAAGACATAGATGCAATCGAACTAAATTGAACGAAGCATTTTGTTGCCACTTATGTACTTTTACGACGACTCTAACATGAGTATGACATAGAGATGTAGAGAAAATTCCTAATGTTTGACCGGCTGCCACTTTGGATAGGCTCATCATATCGAAGCTATCGTTGCGGCAATTTACTCGCCTAATGAAGACCTTTCAAATAAGATATTCCTTTACCCTCATTCCATTGAAGATTTCTGAGTTGGAGCCCCTGGACCCCCCCCCCCCCCAAGGTTGGGCTGGCGTAATGCTGGTTGTACGAAAAGGTAGATCCTTTAACCAAACGTATATTGCCAGAGTTTCACTATTTTCTTTCAATCAAAAAGTTGTGAGGGAGTTCTCGGACTTTTGGGACACCCTGTATAGTGTGCTGCTAAAATCCACGAGTGCTTCACTGGGAGAATTCAATGCAGTGATGACCTACGTAAAAATAAGCTTATTAGGTTTCAACTTTCTACTATCCGTCTCAGTTACAAACTTTGATGAAGTTTATAGTCTAGCAGCCGTTGCAGGTCGCCCAAAAAATAGCTGAAAATATTAAACACGAATCAAATAGCTGCATGTATTAAAAGAGAAACTGGAGTATAAGGTACAGTCCCGTTCAAAAGTAAATGTCCAAGCCTATACTAAATTTAAACAATAGCCTCTCGCTCTTCAAGAATGACTGGAGTGTATGCAGCTGCATACTGGAGCGTGGTATTGTTGCAGTGAGCGGTGCGTATGGCGCACCACACCCGTCAAAAAAGCAAAGAAATGCTTTGTTGAGCTAACTAACGAATATAGTTAGACAAAGACTTTCTGTTGTTATTAATTTATAAAATATGAATGATGAAGGTTTTTTGTTGCGTAACGATGTTGCCTTTACCTGATACTTACCATATTTCGATTGAATAATGCTTATAAATTGTTTAGCTTTTTGCAACTCATTTATTTACTTAAATCAACTAACTTGCACGACTTTCATATCATTGTGCCCAGGTCATCGTGGCTGGACAGTGGCACAACTCATCAGCCAGCAAATATTGGCGTGACCAGATTAAGTTGTTAATGATCCCTACCTAATTATTGATAGTTGAAATTGTGATAAGAAATTTAAAATCGGTCAGTAAGAAATTTTCACTTTTCATAGTTTTTCCTTTGATCGATTAATCTGTAATTTCACAGATCAATCATTCAAAGGAAAAACGCGAAAAATGGAAATTTCTTACTGACCAATTTTAAATTTTTCAGTAAATAAACAGTAAATCAGAAAGTAAGCAGTTAACGAAGCAGTCTGCATTAACGAATGGTTTTGCGAAGATACAAGATGACTAAGCTGAGAAAGAAAGAAAAGACAACTGCCCCGACAAGAACTAAGAAATGCAAAATTTACATATAATGGCTAACGCATTAATATGGGAATTTAAGTGTGCGACTTTTATCACAATTTATCACGGCAGAAACTGGTTAGATGTTTAATCATTTTTATTTCTGGCTGAGATCAAACATTTTTCTTTAAATTATTGGTTCGCTGTAAGTGTTCATTCATTTCTTCTTCTCTAAAAGTCTGGTAATGTTCAATATTGAGCCGGTTCAGCCATACAAGCATTAAGTTGCTTCGGCTGACTTGAGGCTCAAAGAAATTAATTTAAAAAAAAATCCCAAAAAAGTGCCAAAAAAGAGAAAAAAAGTATTTCTGCGCCGCGCTGGATGCTCTATTGCGTATTCCAAGTTTGATTATCGGTATTGATTTACTCGTGTATATTATGATGGAAGACGGCATTTCTTTGCCTTATTTAAAGTAGCATTGTAATAGGTATTATTTTCGTTGTGACTAGTCCAAACTCCGAATCTGCAAAAGGTCAGATTCAATCAGAATATACTATGGATAATGATTTTAACCAGGTTAACAATATTGATGCAAAAGTTTGGAGAAGCCTACTGCCTTTCCAAATCTACGAAAACCACGAAAGAGGAAAACCACGAAAATGTGTATACATATATTGTGGCTCGGAGGATACGAAGTGGTGCTAGATTAAATGACCTTGGAATGGACCTTCAAGGTCATCACGATACTAAATTTTGATCTACACGTCGCAGAAGAGTGGTGTAAATTGAAAAGTTATAGAGAGCCGTAAGCTAATGCTAAAGCAAAAAAAATAGAATGGAAATTGGACCATTAGCGTAGGAGTTATCTTTCAGACAAGTTAGTCTTAATAGCTTCACTGCATGCATGTCTTCATGATATCCAGTAGTACGGACTACAGAAAGGTTTTCTTACCTATCCAAACACGCGTGGTGCGTTTTCCACAAAATTGGGAAATAGTTTCCTGAAGCATGCATACGTTCAGTTACATTTTGGTGGGAGGGGGGGCGGGAGCTGAAAATGTTTCGTTGAGTGGGGACGGGAGGGGCAAGACAGATTAATGGCTTTAGGCAATGTTGTTTTATTTAAAGCAAAGGGAATTATTTAATTTGATTCATTCGTTTTATTACCAGTCATGTCAAGCATGTATTGGTGGAAGGAGAGAATTTGTCCAAATAAGTATTGCGTGTTCACTTCCTTTATGACATGCAGTAAACCTTTCCAATCCCCCCCACCACCACCATGTGTAACTGAGCTACTGCCACAAATTTCTGGATAGGGAAGAAGAAACCTTTTCTTGTATCCCGTACTGCTGCAATACTTTCGTTTGGTATGGTTCTTCTCTGCTGGACATCATGAAGACATGCAGTGAAGTTGTTAAGACTAACTTGTCTTTAGGATAACTCCTACCCTAATGGTCCAATTTTCATTCTGTTTTTTGCTTCGGCGTTGGCTTACAGTTCTCTACTACTTTCTAATTTACACCACTATTGTACGACTTGTGGTTCAAAATATAGCATCGTGTTGATCTTGAAGGGCCACTACAAGGTCATTTAAACTAGCATCACTACATGTCCCCCGACCCATAGTATATGTATGCATATTTTCGTGGTTCTCTTAGTGTTCCCTGTATAACACAAATGAACAGAACGATGGAACCAACATTATTGAACATTATTAATTTTTTTAAGTTGCAGACGCGTTATTTTTGCGAAGTTACCACTAGTAGCCCCTAGCTGGGAAATATTAATCTCATTTACACAAATTTTTCAATTAAAAAACGTAAATTGTATCTGTAACAGTCGTTATATGTTAACAAAAATTAGCCTTCACAATGTTAGCTCCTTTTCGTTTATTCGTTTGATTTTAAACTTGCAGATGCATTAGTTCTTAAAACTGTTTAGTGAACGAGACACGAATGAGACCAAGATGTTAATATTGCGAGATAAGCCCAAGACTACTGAGTCTTGCTAAGGCAGAAGTGAAACGAGGTTGAGTGTCTGCAGTTCCTTTGGTCTCGACCGACTTTTGCCTGCCTCGAATAAAAGTATAATATTAATTCTGAAAATGTGTTCGCACTCCATGCTTTCAGAAAAAGACAAGCTTACGTATTGGTATCACTTTCACCCAACTTCAGCTTTCATTTTCATCATCACTAACGTTTTTTACAGGCCAAAAAAATCAACTAAGCTGCACAGTCTTCCAAGCGTTCCAAAAAATGGGCAGCGGAGCAGGGGGGGGGCAGAACCTAGGAAAAATATCCGCGCAAAATAAAGTCCCGGGGAAAATATTCCATGCAGTCATAATGTTTTCTTGCTGATCATTGCGATTGCAGTAAAATTTTCATTCCCAACAAGGGGGAATTGGGGAGAAAACCACAGGCACCTCTAGCAGAGTGCCACACTTTGCATGGGAACAACGATGCACGTGCACTAGTACCGCGACACCGTTTCCGTGAGGGTGGAACGTGTCTCTGCGGGATACTTGATACTCGGGGGGGGGGGGTATCTCATCTTACCACGTCTGCTTTTGTTCAACACACCATTCGGATATTTTGGTTAAAAATGTATAAAGAAGGATATCCGGCCATTCATGTTTTCGATGTATATTTTTTCTGAGGCTACTAGGGTAGCCCATACCTGGTTTTAAAGAGCAGTGTTGTGATTTCCAGTTTACATGAAAATACTGTGACATCACTACATCTGTCAATTATTGTTGAAGGTCCTTACAAAACAAATCCGGATGCTGCAGACAGAGGGCCTTAAGCTGCGTCGGGCAGACGACCAATAGTAGTTAATGCTCGCTACTAAACCCTTTAAAACAAACACCACCGTTAGCAGTCGCCCACCGCCCAAGCCTCCTAGATTCGTACTATATGAATTCAACTAAATAAAGCTTTTCGAGATTAAAAAAAAATACGATCTTAGTTATAAGATTTTCTTCTGGGGATATATATATATACTGGGATATATTTTCCATGGCTATACTGGGTTATACTTATGTCCCTCCCCCACCCCAAAACACTATCAGTAAAATATTTTCTTAGCAAAATCGTCCATTAACAAATTAAGCAGTAGTTGTTAACGAAATAAATACTATTCAGTACAGTTCTCCAGTAAGCCCCTTCGTAATTGCCTCAATCAAGTAAGTGTATCACGACACAGAACACTTTCGGCTGTGTCTGTGTATTTCAGTAGTTACAGATATTAAATCTGTAACTTACTGAAATGTACAATCTGAATGGGGAATTCATTGCTTCAATACAATGAAATATTTCCTCATGTAAGCATTAATCAGGATAATTTACATGCCTACCTCCCCCCCGCCCCCATGGAAAATAGATAATGGCTAATTAAGAGCAATGAATCTGTTGTAAAGTAGACAAATAATCGCGGATGCTATGACGGGATCAAATTTACTTATTAATGACAAGCAGGCAATTTTTAACACTACTATTTTCACCACCAGAGCCTTACACGTTATAGCTAAGAAACGTCCAATTTTTGATTGACATCTGAGAACCGACGGAAAACGAAACGGAAATTCTTTGAAAGAGATTCAAACTAAAGTTAAAGGATGATTGACTAGAGAACTCCTGGATTCGCTCTGTCCTCCTCCAGTTTATTCTTGTTTCAAAAAAAGAGCGATAATTTGGTGCTTAGGAACTAACCAAACAGTTAGCTAAAGTTACAGCACACGTGTTCTACGACGGGAGTGTATTTCACACGATTTTGAAAGTTAATTAGAGCTTAACGGCGAACCATAGATTCGTGTAGCGGCGCACAACAATACCCGCTATCACGAGCAGAGCATCTGCTAATCATACAACAGGTATAACACAAGCCATTGTTGTCGATAGCATGGACGTGGACATTTACTTTTGAACGGGACTGTACTTGTCATTGAGTTTCTCATGTCGAACACTAGCAATTCACCAAATATGGTATGGCACAATAACAAATTTTGTATGAAGTAGTAATGCAATTGTTGAAAACGTATAAGGTGTAATTTTTTTAAGTATTTGGAGGGGGGTATGACTATGAGCCGCGTGGTTTTTTGGGGGGTCCTAGATCTGGCCACAGATGACCACACAGGGTGGAGGGGAGATTTAAAATGGCTTAAAAATAGCCACGTGGTTTTTGAATGGCCCCTTGATGCATTTCTGAGAAAATTTCGACCATGTCGTTTCTATAAGAAAGCAGATTTATACAAAAGCTTGAGTCTCTTTATGAAGTCGTTAGGATTGTCATAATATTTATAATCGACTCTGCTCGAGTAACTCGCTTTTTTAACCATGCTCGTCCCTTTTTCCTTGGATTTCTTGTCATCCCAAATTGGAGTGATAATAGACTTGTACTTGGTGTCACGATTATATTTGGGCTTACGAGCAGCTGGGTCGTTGCTGTGATAAATAGCATTAGTATTTTTAACATGGTCGCGTAAGCTGCTTTAACATCCGGCGCGAGGGAAGTTTCGTTCAAATCTTTGAAAATTAGCAAGTTCCAAAGCCCATCTCTCCCCACGTATTACCGAATGTCAGCTCACCTTTTATCCTGTCATACTAAAACCCGAATACTGGGTCTGTATCCTTGGGATTTCCTTAAACAATTTTATCAAGTAAATTTTAGCAGTTTTCCAATAACCCGGCCAGGTAAAAAACTGAGGAGGGACCTTAGAGTGGCGATGTTAGGGAGCTCTGGGGGAGTGGAAATGTGTCTATGTTGCACCACAGAATATGTGGGGGTGAGTTTAGGACCGGTGCTCGTAGAAGCATATACGGTTTTAGAAGGAATCTCGGGAGGTGTTCGTATTATAGGAACTTGTGCCGGAGTTGAATATTCGGTGAGACTGACATTGAGAGGGGTCGACATGTTTTCTCACTAGGAGTAACGACTTCTTAAGGGGATGGCAATGAACCCAGTGCTTCGAAGTCATCCTCATCAGTTCGAAGTCATCCTCTTTGTAGGCTTTAATCGGGATAATTTGCGTGTGGTGCGCTAGAGGTTTTGCACCACCAACCGACGTTGGTTTTAGAGCACCAACTGCCGGTTTCAGAGTGATTACTCCTGGCTTAAAAAATTCTTGTAGCAATTCTTCTTGTTCTCTCTTGCCCAAATGTCGATTTAAAAACTTCTTGGTTAAAAATCTATTAAGTTTTGCGATTTCTCGTTTTGTCTCCATTCTTTTGATTAATAGGCAAAAGCGAACGTTTAGATCGACCCTCGTTTAACATTTTGTTAATTGATAAAAACCCATAAGGCTTTTTCCAACAATTTTGACACAACGTTTTAAAGGCCGAAAATTCCATGTCGGGGCCAACGTGATTTTCGTAAACGTGTTTTAAATTTAACTTGTCCACGGGGAAAAGGATTAATAAATTTGTGTTTTCCCTGACTATTTCTTGTGGAAGTCTCGTCTTGTCTTTGGAAGACTAACTGAAGAAAAAACATCGGCGTTTGAATGACGCCCTTGAGTGACGAAACGTTCAATGTTTTTTGCTTGTCTAAAAGGCAATCATCAAAAATTATCAGGTTTTGAAAGTTTGGATCTAGTTCTTCGGGCGAAATAAAATCTATTTGGAAATCGTGAAAAAAAGCGACATTCCGTCCAATGTTTTCTTAAATTTCACCAAATATAGACTGCAACGCTTTGTACTTTGATTGACATAAAGGGTTTCTGCAAATAAATAAATGGTCGTAGTCGTGCCATCTTTCGTTATAGATAAAATTAAACTATAAGTTAGTTTTTCTGCAATTTGCGGGGCCTATAATTAAACATCTGATATTCGAAGGTAGAAATGGATGATTTTTAGTCTCTTTCTTAGGTACGAAAAAGTCGTAGTTATTAATTTCTATACCTTTTTTTATTTACACATTTTTTTAATGTTTACCAAACCCAGTTACCAAACCCATAACGACTTCGTAGAAAAATTTGTCGTTGGAAACATCCGAATGAGCTACTCGAAATGTCTACGTTGTACTGTAATTTCACGTTGCTGGGAGAATCAACGCTGACATACACGCGGTAATATTCCCGGTGACTTCCATCAGGTTTAAAGCATTGTAAGATGGCAAGTTAAACCAGGGTTGGTCGATAACATTATTTTTTGTTCCGTTTTACTTTTCTGAATCTTCTCGTACACCCAAATTCTAATTCAGCGTGGTTTGTTTTCATTACCTTCGTTCACCTTTTCGCATGAGTGGTAACAAGGGAAAGCCGCACGCATAGAATTGGGATAACTGCGTTTAGTCAAAGACACGGGTTTCTGCTCATCAAACTCGTTCTCTAGTTTTTTACAGATGTACCGTTTAAGATTTTTCAGCAGTTTTTGAGTTTCCGGGTCGCTGGGCGAAATCAACCCTTTATATTTCGATTTTCCGTCCAAAATGAGTGTCCCCGAAGCCTTTAAATCTTGAAACTGAATCGAACGAAACAAGGAAAACTTTACACTGTTGTTAATCTGTATACCTTTCTCATTTTTAACTTTCAGCAAGTTTTTTTGCAACAGATTGGAAAGATGAGCTTGCTAGGATAAATGAGACATTTTGAGATTAGTATTTATTTTGAGGTTCTTCCTTTTATTATATACGAAACCTTTTTAAAAATATGCCTCATCGACGGCTCGGCACATTTTGTAATTTTCCATATTTAAAAAAGGATGTCAGTCAATGAATTTGGACACGCATTGAAAAGGACGAGAGGGGAAAGTGGTGAAGTGATGGGAGTCAGTACGAGAGGACAGCCAGGACTAGGATATGGTTTAACCCTAGAAAATAACTACGATATGCAAAGCAAGCATGTAACTAAAGTAGGATCAGCAATTGAACCTGATGATGAGGTAAATTATTCTTGGATTGATTTTCTGGCAACGGACGTTCGGCAACTTAAAACCGAATTGTCTCCAGCCATTACTCTTCTTTCCAACGAGTTGGCTTCTGAATTTTCTAGCATCGAAAAAATACATTGTACTTAGGTGAAGCTGATGGGATTTTTATGAGAATAAGAAGCAAATTAAGGAGGTAGGTTTCCCCTGGCATGCTGCTGACACCGCAACAAAAGTGTACATTCAGAGGAATTGCTTATTGCAGGACGACCAGAAAGTATACTTCAATGCAACGCTCCAGCCAGAAAAAAAAGCTAAGCGAACTACTTTACCTAGTGATGCTGTTGCTAAGGTATTCGTCTACCACACCTGCTTGTTACAGGATGACCGGAATGAATACTTCAATGCTGCGAACAAACTGATTAGAAACCTAAGCAAACCTACTTTTCTGAGTGATGCTGCTAACGAAAAAATTTGTGCACGAAAACTGTTTCATGTTAATTAGTCTCAGCATGAAAAGCCCTTTGGAAAAAGTGAGCGATTGGTTTTTTAATTCCGATCCTCTTTCAAGCTTCGTGTGTACTAGTTCTGGTTGAATTCATAAAGCAATTTTATACTGCAGCGAATTGAGCATTGCACTCATTGCTAAATGTAAGGTAGGTAAGGACATTAGTAAATGACGAGCATTCAACAGCTACGGTTTTCGAAAATCCTTATGTAACAGAAAAAAATGTGCCTATCGCGGTACAGTAAATCAAAGTGGTTCACACAGAATACGTTAGATTTGCACGTATCTTTTAGGTAGATGACTCATTTCATCCGATCTAAAACAACTTCGTAATTAAGTGCTTAGAGAAGGTGCTTAGGAAAAATAGGCAAAAGTGACTGCACCAAATCTGGTCAAATTTTTGTACGCTTTCGTAATTGTATTTAATTCCCGTCCCAAGTAGTTAACCTTGGACCGGGGAGGACCCATGTTACCAAAACTATCGAAATAACATGGTTCTCCCGAAACGGTTGAATAGGCGACCAAATGACTTCTGTCTCCATCGTGAAAATCTTCTAAGTTAACGATTCCATATTCGCAGTAGGCCCAAATTTTAAGGGAAGCGTGTCTTTACTAAAAGTACCTCTAAATTTTGGAATTTTCATCACTCTAGCCAATCCATTTAAATCAAAGTTTGTTAAAGGTTTATCAAAACCGATTAAACCCTGGGTGGCCTTAAGTAAATACCTCTGCCAAGGAGCAATTTATTTGCTTCGTTTTTTGTTTAATTTTTTTTCTTCGAGCCAGAATCTACCACTTGCTTGTGATGTCACATGAGTTCGGCCAGAATTTGTGCATCATTTTGTGCCTTTTTATGGCAGATACTACCCCAGCTGTCCCTCACGCCAAGCCCCCAATGACGGCTAAAATCAGTCCAAGCAATGCCAACGGCAATAAGCCGCCTACCTTGTTATTATGTTTTTTATTACTATTGTTATTATTTAATAAACAACTTCCACTTTGGCTCTATCCAACTTTAGATTCATTTTCCTGTCCTCAGTGAGCAGGGCGTGACAAGGACTGTTAGCTTGCACGGCCTCACTAAAATTCAGTTTGACTTATACGTCCACGATTCAAATGAATCCTCTCCGACGGTTTGGAGCAATCCAACACCACGAGAGGCTTTTTTGAACGGAAGCAAGTCGAAACTTAGGTCATTGGTGTCGTAGCACAGCTGCCTAAATGGCTGCGCCATTCTGTCCAAGACTACATACTCTCCAGTGGCATAACTAGCATTCAAATAGAGAAACGCTCGGAATTAAGAGACACGTGAGCATCTTCTAGACTGCAGTGGTCGAACACGGCCAGTTTTTAACTAAAGATACCTGCCAGTTAATTTGAAAAGCTAGAACTATCCACCTAGGTTTCTCAACAGCAGAAGTAGTCAGCACGCGCCAAGTGAAGCTGGTATTTTGAGGGAGTTCGCAGCTATCGTAATGCCAGTGCCTAAATCCCAACTCCATGGACGTTCCGTGGTAGATGAGAGTAAAGAGTTTACGTTTTTGGCTCGTCTGATCCATGACATGGGGAACGAGCTAGCTAATTCTATTCAGGACGAGTTTGCCATCGGCCGCAGCCGCTGGTTTGAAGATGGCGTTCATGTCGCTTGCTCTCATGAGTGTGAGCGCGTGTTTAATTCCATAGATGAGCTTTTTGTAATTTTCGAAAAATTCTATGACATGTTTCAACGGGATGCGAAGGTAAAGCTTCCCTTGGGAGTTGTTTCAGCGATGACGGACTCGTGCTGCTGTTTGAACCCCATGTTGATGATTAGTTTGGCATCGACGGAAGCCGCACTATCCAGTGCCCAGCACTGACCGAGAGAGCTTGTTGCTCGGCCGAGCCTTAAGTGAGCAGTCCTTTCATCAGAGTACCGAACCCCGGATAATTTAACTCGTTGACTTGTTTATTGCCTAGAGGGTATTTGATGTTAGAAAACAGGAACCTGGGAGCATTATTACTCAGCGTAAGCCGAGTCATCATTCTTCAGCAACCTCCCTTTAATCAGGAGGTAACTGTTGGCAATGTGCAGAAACAAATCTTGGTTTTTGACGTTTATGCGTATTTCAGAATTTACGTTGTTGAGATTAGTGCCAACAATTGGATTGTATTTGTGGGAGGTGTAAGATTCGACGGAGGAATCGTACACCAAAAGTTTGTTGATTTTTATTATAATATAATAACAATATTTGTTGAGATAGCAACGGGCCTGGTAAGGACCAAGAGGTCACTAACAGCCAGCCACAATTACATTTTCATTTATGTACAGTGTACAAAAAATGGCCAAGGAATGGTGATGGTAAGAGGTTTGGGGACACGAATGCCTTACCACCAAGGTTAGACCTGCCAGGGACTCAAAAGGTCTCCGATGGCATCGCCAAACGTGCAGGACATGGGAAGGGTGTGAAAAGTGTAAAAAGGCCCAAAAAGAAGCTGTACAATTAAAAAGTAAAATCAATGCTAAAAAAATGCAAGATATGCTACGGTGAACACTAAAAACTAAAGCACCTAGATAGTAGGATTTGTCAACACTTAAAAAAATTAATAAAAAATATTTAATAATAAGTTTCATTTGCCCTGAAGAAGCAAAATGGCAAGAAACGATCATCCATTAAACCACTAACGACTTGCCGGATATTGACGAAGTAACGTCAGTACCAATGGATACATCGTCAAGATGAAGAGAACAAACTAATTTAAAAACTAATTTAAAAACAGGCTTTCTGTGTAATAAAAATAAAGCTAATAACAATGTCTAATTACAAAATTCGGGGCGGTGCAGATGAGTTTTCAAACACCGTTCATTCAACAGTCTCTTGAAGGTGTGGAGTGACGAGGCTGAGGCAATGTAGTCAGGAAGAGAGTTCCAAACCCGGGCAATACGTAAAGAGAAAAAAGATTATCTACAGTTTAGATTAAACTTGGGAATAATTAGTTTTAATTTATGTTCCCTAGTTCGTGTGTCAGTGTTTATTTCAAAGAAAGAAAGACCAAGAGGTAGCATATTATGTAAGATTTTGTATGTGAGAATTAAGTCAGCCTTAAGTCTACGCAGTTCGAGTGAATCTAATTGTAAAAGTTCCAAACGTTTTTTATAGGTTTTACTTTTCAATCCCGGTAGTGATTTAGTAAAACGTCTCTGAACTGACTCAATATGATCGATATCTTTTAATAGGCTTGGTGACCACTCATGGCATGCATACTCTAGGAGAGGGCGAACGTATACTTTGTATGCCCAAAGTTTTGTGTTTAATTTACCGGAGGTGAAACAGCGTTGTACAATATATGATTTACAATTTGCCAACATTGCAATGTAGTTACAGTGTGTAGAGAATTTAAGGTCTGGCTGGAACCAAATTCCCAGATCTTTGATACATGTTGTAGTTTTCATGCTTTTCATGTTAATGGTGTAGTCGTGAGGGTTAGAAGCTTTGCCCACGCAGAAACTCAAACATTTCTCATTTGAGAGTGGTAGCTGCCATTTTTCTGCCCAGGATTCCACATTATTTATTTCATGCTGGCGTAGTTGGCAATCAGATTCGGTTATAATGGGTGAGTACAACTTGAGATCGTCAGCAAATTTTTCATGATTCACTGTGTTATTGTTACAAGTTAGGTCATTCAAATAGAGGATGAACAGTAAAGGGCCAAGAACTGATCCCTGTGGGACACCACTAATTACTTTTGTTTCATCGGATAAAACAATCGATAACCACTCTTTGTGAACGGCCACTAATGAAGGCTTTTATCCATCTCAGTAATTCTCCTTCGAATTTGAAAAATGTAAGTGTATGTAACAATTTTGCATGGACCACAGATTCTAAGGCTTTTTTGAAATCGAATAGAATAATGTCTGTGTTAATACCTAGGTTCCGTGCGTCAGTCCATTTATCAAGTAGTTGGTGAACTGTAGAACGGCCTTCCCGAAACCCAAATTGATCATCATTTAAAATATTGAACCGGTTAATATGATGCATCATTGCCCTAAGAACAATTGATTCCATGACTTTACATGGCACGGAGGTTAGTGATATTGGCCGATAATTTTTTGCGTCTGCTGGGTTGCCCTTTTTGAAAATCGGTACAACATTAACTGTTGACCAGTTGAATGGTAAAAGATCTGTAGAAAACGATAGAGAGAAAATTATTTTCAGGGAGAGTGCAATTTGGTTGCAAATTTTTTTGTAAAAAAAATGCAGAAAAGCCCTCTGGTCCAATTGCATGACTTGGTTTAAGAAGACCCAAGATAGTAATAATATTTCCAAGTGAGAAGACAACACTCGAACAGGTTTCAGTGATTTGGTAAGTATTAAGTGCTATTGTGGGTGGTTGTTGATCATTATCGGTGACCCCGTTCTTGGAAAATTCGAAATTTAGTGCCGTCGCTTTCTCTTTAGCATCGTTAATTAGCACATCATTAACCCTCAAGGGAGGAATTAATCGAGATGATTTTGTTTTGTAGCGGTAGAAACGAAAAAGTGCAGAAAGGCTTCCTTCCTCAAGCGTTTTTTTTTTCCTTTAAGTAATGTAAATCCTTTACACAATTAGAGTAATTCCGTCTACACTCATTGTATTTCAGTTTATTTTCAACGGAACGATTAGAAGTATATCGATGCCAGGCCTTCAACTTTTTTCGTGAAAGTTTTTAGAGTTCTTTAGAATACTCAGAATATTACAAAAGAACGTTGGAGTTCATGCGCCTTACAGGCTTTTTAATTCTGAATTGTTTATTTTTAGGTGGTGACAATTCCTAGTTTGAGGATGCTTTTGTTTTTAGTACTTACCATAACCATACCTTGTTTTATATAACGATGTTTTTTTAACCGTCTCATTTGTTCATCTGCCTCTTATTTTTTTTTTACTTGGGCCAATCCTACACTTCCTGTGTCCAACACGATTGGCGATGCCATCGGGGGCCTTAGAGCTCCTGGCAGGTCTAACCTTGGTGGTAAGGCATTCGTGTCCTCATACCTCATCCCCCTGACCTTCCCACGGCCAAATCTATACCTTTATATGATATCGTCGTCTGTTTTTAAATTGGGCTGGCTGTTAGTGATCCTAGGATCCTTGCCTGACCTGTTGCTATTGTAACAAACTGTTTATTTATTTTATTTATACTTTACAATACTTTTTATTTGTCTTTTTTGATGCTCTAGTGCAATCATTTGTCAAATTACGAATTAAATTTATGAAGTGATCCCATGCATCGTTAACCTGTATAAAGGAATAAAGTTCGTTTTCCCAGTCAAGTTGGCTTAACTTGGTGCGCAGTTAAGTGAAATTTATATGTTGTCTAGGATGACAATTGACAATAGATAATTTTTCATGAATTTTGAACGAAACCATATTATGATCACTCAAGCGTAGCCCTGCTTCAACATCTATGTCAAAAACAGCACGGGTGTCGTCTGTTAAGATAATATCTAGGATGTTCAAATCTCTAGTAGGTTTTGTAACCAATTGGGTAAACCCGCAACTCGAGATTCAATTTAGGAGTTTATAATGAAGCCGATGGGGTGTTGAATTCACTGTCTAATCGACAGTTGATAAATTAAGGTCACCAAGTGCTATATTTGTATGATCCGGGACTACTGCAGAACTTATAAAAGCGCTCATTTTCTCAATATGATCTTAACTTTCACTATTCGGAATATAACAAATAATGAAATTTAGTTTAGATGGCATTAGTTGAACCGTCATTGCCTCAGCCTCACCAGCAATCAAGTTAACACCAACACACAGTCCCCTTCTGAAGATTACAGCAATCCCACCCGCCCTGGATCCCCTATCTCTTCTAATCAAGTCGTAGGGGTAGCCATTTATTTTAAGTAGTCTTCTACTGCGCTCATTTTTTGGGTGTTGTTATGAATTGGATGAAAGCTTTGTTTCTAGGTGTCAAACCATTTGTTTTTTATTATTAGATTTAAATTAAGAAAGGGTCCTGTCCCTTTTTCCAAACACGAGCATTTTAATCCTTTTTTATTTAACTCAAATGAAGATGCACCGTGAGCTTCTCGCCGTTTAAATCCAACGCCTCGTTGGTCTGAGACGTAAGCCAAACTCTTATATTTCTGATTAATTTGGTAGTCACCGGGAGGTAAATCAAATTATGTGGGGACTCTATGATTTTTAAACCGGGTGGTGAATTGGGATAAAAGGAGAATAAGTGGGATGAGTGTCGTTGTTTAGGTATGAATTGCCTATGATGTTGACGTGCACGGAAATTGTATTGACTTTCTTATTGTCGACAGTATTTTGACTTTCTCGACTTTTAAAAAAGTTGCCCGTGTGAAACCCCAAAAACTGGAGCGAAGAGCTTAGGATAGGCCGTAAAAGGATAAGCCATAGTTCGGTTCGGTAATTATAAAATCGGTTCTTAAAGTGTTTAGATTCGGAAGAATCGTAATGGCTTCCTTGCTGTAACCATTTGCATCTATCGCCGACTTGAGAAATTTATTCAAATCATCGATTTTGTAAGCCCCGGGGTGACTAACACTTTCTACCAGGAAACGCCTGCATCTGTCGTGTATAGAATTTTGTTATTTTTTAGGTAATGTTGTGAATGCTGTTATACGTGTCTAAATTAAGCAGAGCCAATTTGTAACTTTCTTCAGAGTCCAAATGAATGGGAGTGTTTAGATTAATTCTTAAATTCAAGTCTTTGCCAGACAGAATAATTGAACGAGAATCCATGATGTCTTTTTTTAAAGACTTGGAAAGGAGAGAAAAATACATGTGAAATCTTATTGGACAGACCACCGAGTTATCAACTTGCCCTTGTTGTGAAATCTCCTAAAGCTTGTGGCCAAGATGAAATTTTTTTTTCTATTATCACAATGTGAAAGCTCGCATAGCATTTGCACTGACTATTCGTCACTCTCAAAATGTGAAAGCTCGTATAGCATTTGCACTCCTAAGCACCCGTTAATGCTGCAAATTTGTCATTTTAATAATGCGAAAGCTCATAAAGCATTTTAAAGAGTACCCTACCCTTTTAACGTTGACAATTCGTCATTCTCACAATGTAAAAACTCATATAGCAATTGCACTCCAAAGATCCTTTTAATGTTGCTAATTCGTCATTTTAACAATGCAAAAGCTCAACAATCATTTTCAATAGTGCCCTACCCCTTTAACGTTGACAATTCGTCATTTTAACAATGTGAAAGCTCATAAAGCATTTTCAAGAGTGCCCTACCCCTTTAACGTTGACAATTCGTCAATCTCAAAATGTGAAAGCTCATGTAGCATTTCCCCACTGCGAAAGCTCACAGAGCATTTGCACACCCCCTCTAGTTTTGGGAACCCCCAAAATGTTGCTACTTCGTCATTTTCACAATGCAAAAGTTCTTAAACTACAGAAAAAATTATTAAGATTTATTATTATTAATTATTATTATTCAATTATTAATTAATATTATTATGAAAAAAAAATTATTATTGTGAAAAATTATTAAGAAAAAAATAATTATTCGAATCCTCTCCTTGAGCTCCTCTTTGGTATCCTAACAGCATCTGGAGTGATGTTCGAATGATGAGCCATCCTTTTTATGGGGAAATAATTACCCATAATGCATCCCAAGGGGAATCCCCAGCTCCTGTCGAATTAGTCGAATGCAACAGGAAAATCCCAATAAAAAGGAGGACTCACTCCAGATGCTGTTTGGATTTCAACGGGGAGCACAATGAGGAATTCAAATTAGGTAAGTAAATTTTTTTTTGTGGGAGTTATCCCAAGCTACAGAAGGCTAACTTAGTACCTTTTATAGTCAGGATAACAACTAAGGTTTAGTTTTTTAGGGTTTATGCCATAGATGTAACCATTTGTGTCAGGAAATGGAAAAAATAGGATTGTTCCTCCCCTCCCCCCTAAAAAAACATGGGAGTTATTATATGCTATAGAAGGCTAGCTAAGTAACTTTATAGTCAGGATAACGACTAGGGTTTAGTTTTTAGGTTTTGTGTCGGGAAAGAGAAGAATTAGGATTGCCCCTTCCAAAAATTTGGAGCCCCATCAGACTTCTGGTCAGCCTTGCACCTCCGTAAAAATAAGCGTACGGTGAACAAACCAGCAACACCGCTGTAAAAAAAAAAAAGCCTGCTAAACAATACTCAAATAGACATTAGTTTTATCATAATGAAATGCCTAGATCATACTTAGTTTTTCGAAGTGTATAGCTGTCAATCTTATAATTATACACATAACTCTGGCTCTCGGTATCCATTGTGTGACGGTTATGCTCAGAATTATTTTGACCAAGTAGCCACTCGTGTGAATGAGTGCATGTCCTGCTGAGCTTTATTGGTCCGTAATACTCACAAACGTTTTTTGTTCGTATTAGTGATGAAAAACAAATTCTATGTGAGCTTATACTGAGGCCTTAGGATGGTAGATAGATTATTGTGCTGTTACTTGACATGAGAGTTCTATTTCTTCGATTGTGTGTCAATGGTAAAATGTTCCAAGTGCAGCTCGTATCATGATGGTTTAATAACTTTCAACCAAGCTTTTCTCAGAGTATTCTACAATTCTCACGGTGTGAGGGGAATACTTGTATGCATGAATGTATAAAGGTATGAATGTGTGGTACCACGAAGAAAGAAGACCGTCCAAGGGGCCGTAAAAATCTTAAACGACAAGCAAAAACTCGTGTCTTTGACTGAGTTCAATTATCCCAATTCTATTCACGTGGCTTCCCCATTACCCTTCTTGCGAAAAAGTTAACGAAGGTAACGGTGACAAAACTTTCTTAGAACTTGGGTGTACGAAAATATTCACAAAACTAGAGGGAAACTTAACAAAAATATTATCAACATACCATGGTTCAATGCTTCAACGCTATAAACCTGATGGAAGTCACCGGGAAAATTACCATGGTCAACATCACCGACGATTCTTCCAGCAACGTGAAATTATGGTGCAACGTAGACTATGTAGTAGCTCATTTGGATGTTTCCAGCGACAAATTTTCCGACAAAAACTTAATGGGTTTGGTATCTCCGTAAACATAAAAAAATAGAAAATAATTTTAAAAAAGCTATGGAAATTAAAAACTATGACTTTTTCGTGCCTAAGATAGAACCTAAAAATCACCCATTTCTACATTCAAATATCAGGCGTTAATGCAGTCATAAGCACTCTGAAACCGGCGGTACACGTTCTAAAACCAACATCAGTCGGTAGCGTATAAACTCTAGCACAGCAGATGCAAGCTACATCGATTAAAGCTAACAAAGAGATAGAAACTGACGACGAGGGTGACTACGAAGCATTCAGTTTATCACCGTTCCTTTATGAAGTTGACCATTGTCGACCCTCTCAATTTCAGTCTTTCCAAATATTCAACTCTGGCTCAAGCTCCTGTAATGTGAATTCCTCCCACGAATAAAACCGAATATGCCTCTACGAGCACCGGTCCTAAATTTAACCCCATATATTCCGCGGTGCAACATAGACACATTTCTACCCCGCTGAAACTCCGTCACATAGTCACTCTAAGGTCCCTCAATAGTTTGTTACCTGGCCAGGTTATTGGAGAAACTGCTACATTATTCTTGATAAAATTCTTCGAAAATCCCAAGGACACTGGCCTAGTATTTAGGTTACAGTAGGACAGAAAAAAGGCCGAGCTGACCGTTGGTAATAAAGTGGTTAATTTTTTTGAGAATGACATAGAGGTCGAGGGGGAGCAATATGTGGGGAGACGTGGGCTTTGGTGTTTGCTAGTTCATAAAGATTTGAAAAAATCTTCCTATGCGCTGGATGTTAAAGCAGCTAATGCGTCTATGTTAAAAAATACTCACGCCATTTATCAAAACAACCACCCCACCACTCGTAAACCTCCGAATCGTCCGTTATTATAATCGCAAAAAATAGCCGGCAGATGAAAGTTGCATTTTGCGAGGTGTGCGGGACAAAAAGAGCTTCCTTTATCAAGTCTGGGAAAGAAATCGTAAAGAAAATGATAGATAAATTACCACTGTAAATGAACTTACCGGTATACCAATACTGCGGCCCGGGGACCAAACTGGAAAAAAATATTGGCTTGAGGAGATCCGGGAATTAATATATTAAACGAAGCATGCAAAGAACACAATATCGCTCACTCTAAGAGTTTGTAATTAAAATACTGGCACGCCGCTGATGAAGTTCTAATTACCAAAGCTCAAAGAGTGAGAGATGATCCTTCTCTGGCTTTGAGGGAAAAACTAGCCGCTTCCATTATTAAAAAAATCATGAATGGATCGACTCGTAAAAGAACTTCACAAACCAACCCGATCGTACAGCCTGATCGATCTATGACAGTCTGACATGGTTGAAATGATACCCTACACTAACCGAAATAAAGGGTTTTAAATACCTACTAAACTGCATTAACGTCACGTCCAAGTTCGCTATGGCCGTTCCGCTTAAATCTTAATCAGTCATAAATGTTACCGAAGCTTTCAAGAAAATACTCAACGGAGCAACGCCCCTTAAAAATTTACAACTCGATTTAGATAGTGAGTTCTACAATAAAGACTTCAAAGCCCTACTTAAGCATCATAACATTAACATGTGCTCTACGTCTGAAAAGAAAGCTAGCATGTAGAACGTTTCAACAGAATGCTAAAAACTCGAATGTGAATAAAGATTCACTAAGCAGGGGACTTACAAGTGGACGGACATTATTGACGAGTTAGTTTCCAATTACAACAACATTGTTTATTCCACCATAAAAGTTAAACCGAGGGAAGTAACCAAACGTCACGAACCGTTGTTGAGACGAACTAGTACTAAACGATTGTTGAACAAACCCAAATTCGCCTTAGGAAATAAAGTCAGGATATCTAAAGTTAAGAAAATTTTCGATAAGGGGTATGTACAAAATTTTACTAACGAAGTTTTCACGATCTGCAAAGAGAAAGAACCCAACCAGTTACTTGTCTTTTAAAATACGAATCGGGTGAACTGGTGGTCGGAGGTTTTTACGAACCGGAACTTCAAAAAACTTTAGTTCCCAATTTGTTTTTAATAGAACAAGTATTGAATAAGAAAAAAGGAAAAGATGGAAAAATGCTTTACTTTGTTAAATGGAAAGGCTATGGCTCCAAGTACAACAGCTGGACTGACAACATCAGTAATCTTAAATAAATATATTCTGCCTTGTTTTTTCCCGTGTAAAATATTTCAATGCAATAAACATTAAAAAAATATTTTTTCTTCCCTTCTTCAATTTTTTCTTCTTTAATAATAAAAAAAGGATAAATATTTTATATTTTCAAAATGGATACAAAAAATATTTCACTTGCATTTATTGCACAGAAATATACACTTCTCAACATAAATTATGTAATCACCTTCGGTCAGAACACTCGACCATTCTGAAAGAAGAATGCGAGTGTTTCATCCACAAGTTACCTGTACATCTGAAGGAATGCTTTCAAATATCCCAAATGCAGGGGTTCTGCCACCATCAATACGAAATGCCTCTGCTGGAAGAATTAGGACTCATCGATCAACTTCAGTTTCTACTATCGGTTTGGCTGGCCTTGCAATGAATTTTACTGGTTTGTTTAAACCAAATGGTTGACTGCAAGACCCAAATCTGCTTGGGGGTCGAATTGGTCAGAGATACGATGATAATTCAGGCGGATTTTTGATCGCGATACTCGGAAATTTACAACCCGAACGACATTCTGGCACTCTTGGACGAATCCTTTGATAAAATTCAAAGTTCTTTCGACGCTTTTGCCCAGCGTGGAAGTGGCTGGATTATTTCCAATTGAATAATGCAGGCAATGTCCTTCATTCCTCTCTCTAAGGTGCTCGCCGGCAAGTCCTATGCCATGGTTAATGTTCAAAACTTAAACGACCAGAAAAACTTTTTTTACTCTGTACTGGCTGCGGGTTTACAGTTGACCAGCGCAAGACCCAGAAGATTATCTCGAGTTCGAAGACATGCTTGACACCATCATGTTTTCTTACCCGATGAAGCTCGGTGAAATTGAAAAATTCAAAAAGGCGAACTATGTCCCCATTAACTTACAGGTTTTCACAACGTGGAAGGATTGTACCTGCTTCATGTCTAGAAAAATTTAGACGGTCATCCCAACGATCTTCTATTGCTGGGTGGCAAATAAGACAAAGACTCTGGAACGGTGAACATCCATTACTGCGCCATTACAGACATCGCTGGAATTTTACGCATCCGAGGCACGGGCACTCACACCAGGATGGCACGACTCGAGAGGATGCTCTGAATCTCCTGAAACGAAAGGGTGTCTACCCTTACGCGCACGTGAGAGACATGTCCATTTTCGATAAGGAAAAACTACCATCGAGAATGTCATTCTTCTCCCAGCTCAAAGACGAACAGTTAGCGGGTGATGAGTACGTTCGGGCACTCAACCTCTGGCTCAAGATGAAGACGAAGAAATTTATAAATAAGAATATAAATATAAAATTTGTTGCGACAGCAACGGGTCTGGCAAGGACCGGGGGGTCACTAACAGCCAGCCCTAGGAAAGGTGTACACAAACTGGCCTAGGAATGGTGATCAGAATAGGTTTGGGGACACGAATGCCTTACCACCTTGGTTAAACCTGCCAGGGACCCAAAGGTCCCCGATGGCATTGCCAAACGTGTGGGACATGGGAAGGGTATGAAGATGGTTAAAAGGCCCAAACAGTGCACCAAAAAAGTAAAAACATTTTGTTTAAAAATAGTAAAATATGCTACGATGAATGTTTTAAAACTAATGCACCCACATATCGGGATATGTCATCACTTGGTAAAAAAATAAAATAAAATAAAAAAGAAATATTTAAAATAACCAACCAGATAGAAAAGGGTGGGAGGATCACTATCACCACCCGTACTACTATGGAGGTGGCAGGGGACGCTTCAAGAATTTAAACAGTAGCTCGGAATTTAACATTCGGCGGAACATGTGAACTGATCTCGCGTTAACAGTCTCACCCCTTAGAGCATTCCATATTTCAACCACCCGCTCCGAGAAAAAGTTACGACAGTCGAGCCTAGCACCCTGTACTGTTAGCTTCCAGTTGTGACCCCGCGTACGCTGCACCCACGGGGCCAAATCGAAGAAAGGAAGGTCCACCTCAAGTAAGTGGTTTAGAATCTTGTAAGTTAGAATCAAATCAAATTTAATTCTGCGCAATTCCAGCAACTCAAGGCCCAATCGTTCCAGGCGCTCCCCATATGTAACCTCCCTGAGTCCTGGGAGACCCTTGGTGAAACGCCGCTGGACCCTCTCAACCGCATCAATGTCACGAGCCAAATAGGGTGACCAAACAGGGGTCGCATATTCAAGTAAAGGACGTAGAAACACTATAAAGGCCCAGACTAAGGTTGCAATATTACCAGAAGTAAAGCATCTTTTAACGATGGCAGACCGACGAAATGCTGAGGCAAAAATTTTCTGGCAATGGACAGATGATTTCAGGTCACTCGTAAACCATATTCCCAGGTCACATACAATCGCTGAGGATGGCATGAAATCGTTGCCAAGAGGATACTGAAAATCGAAATTCCTTTTACCAACGTTAAAAGTGTGGCATTTAGGAATGGAAAGCGGAAGTTGCCAACATTCCGACCAGGTTACAACCTCCTGTACCTGGTTAACCAACTCATGTGAATACGAGGATTTTTTTATTTCTGTACCTACCTTGATGTCATCCGCAAATTTGAAACCAAAAAATTTTACTATTTTCAAAAGACAAGTCGTTGACATAAGTTACGAAGAGAAGAGGGCCAAGCACAGAACCCTGAGGGACGCCACATGGCACGCTTGACCATGATGATAGGGAGCCCTCAATGAGCACCCTCTACTGACGGTTATGGAGGAATGCAGCAAGCCATTTTTTGAGCCTACCAGTAATACCACAGGTATCTATTTTTAGAAGAAGTTTACGATGGATGACAGATTCAAAGGCTTTCTTGAAGTCAAAGTAAACAGTATCAGTAGGAAGTCCAATGTCCACGGCACTTGTCCAACGGTCAAGGATCAGTAATAGTTGGTGCATTGCAGACCTATTAGGGAGAAACCCAAACTGATCATGACGGATCACCGAATGTTTCCCCAAGAAACTGACTAAATTATCACGGATTATGGATTCCATGACTTTATATGCAACACAAGTTAAAGCAATCGGCCTATAATTCACTGGATCAGATGGGGAACCCTTCTTAAATACTGGAATTACATTTGCCTGGCTCCACGATTCAGGCATCCTACCCTGAGCAAAGGAGATTGAAAAGAGTTTAGAGAGAGGGTAGCAGATTTCTGATGAAATAGTTTTAAGGAGAAAAGCCGATAGGCCATCTGGACCGCAGGATTTTGAAGGTTTAAGTTTATTCAGAGCTGCAATGACAGAATGCTGGTGGAAAGATACTTCCGAACACTCTGCATCCAAATTTACAATCTGCTGTGGCGGAATTGATGGAGCACCATCGTCTATGATGAAATTTGAAGCGAAAGTTGCTCTTAGAACCTCTGCCTTCTCCTCACTTTCACGACGAAGCCATCAGTCACTTTAAGTGGAGGGATGGCTCGGGAAGATGAATTTTTACGTCGATACAGTTTAAAAAGTGAGGCCAAGTTGCCTTCACGTAGCACAGCAGATTCTCTGGCACAATTCGAATGCTCTGTCGCCTGAGAATAAAGTTTACGAGCTACATTGTATGCCAGTAATGAGGAGCAGCATGGATTTAATTTATAGCTTCTCCAAAGTTTAAGTTTACGTTGACGAAGGTTTAAGATATATCTAGAGGTGCCTGCATGGCGCACCAAAGAGGAAAAGTGTCGTACCTGACTTCGTTCAATATGACCTCTTAACACCTGTTGAAAACAAGTCCAGGCCTGGTCGATACTGTGGTGAACATTAAAAATCAAACTATCCCAGTTGACATAGGAGAGAGGATTTAAGTTCAGTAAAGTTAATGGTGGATCTACACTTGGCCAGAATACTAGATGGGTGGTTGGCTGTCCCTAAACATGGCAGGTTTAAACGAAAACCAACCACGGAGTGATCGCTATTTCCGAAATGAGCTCCTACGCACAGGTCATAAACCAAACTGTCATCGTGCGTAAAAACGAGATCCAGGATTTTATTTCCCCTGGTCGGGATGTTGACCAGTTGTTTAAGTCCCAGAGGTGCAATCAAGTCAAGGAAATTCTCGTGGTGACCACTTACGGCACTCAAAAGATCCCAATCAACAGTAGAGAGGTTGAAATCTCCCAGCAGGACATTGGAATGCCCCGGGTTAAATGCCTTATTAATGAACGTACACAGGTTAAATATATCAACGTCGACATAGCTGTTTGGTAAATAGCACAAGATGAAAGAAACCTTTTCACGGGGCATGGCGAGAACAATACACTCAACAGTGTCCGCCACCTCCACAATACCCAAAGGTACATCAACGCGGTGGAGCACAAGTAGACCTCCACCCCTGCCGCCTCTATCTCGACGAATCACCGAATATGTGGAAGCATCAACAAGCATGGCATCAGTAAAACTAGAGTTGAGCCAAGACTCCACAATAAAAATCACGTCATACCTGTTCTGACATAGAAGATCTTTGAAGCAGCCAATATTACTAACAATGCTGCGAGAATTTAGCAAGATACATGAGAGATCACATATGTCTAGATCAGGCATGAGGGAGATAGATGGGCTAGTCCCAATTACAAATGATGGTTTTCCGATGGCAGATTTGCTCTTAAAAGTTCAAGCTGGAGCGCCATCTTCCCCTTCTTTGTAAGATGAATAGTGTCTCTGGCAACTAGCGTATGATCGGAGCAAATCTCCTTGTCGATGGATACAAAGGAGTAATTCTTCTCAACACACATATGACGAAGCAAGGAGTTTGTATGTATAATCTTCATATCGAGTTCCTGGTGTGTCGTACCTAAGCGCGGGAACAATCCAATAACCGTAATTTTGGCCTTAGGGTATCTTACCCTAATGGATGTGGTGAAGTCCTGAATGTGAACCACAATTCTGTTGGGCGTTTCATCAATGATGCTGTTAGAACCAGCACAGATTATAAATGTATCATCACAGCCACTATGTGTAAAAATATGCTCCAATTTAGAAGGAAGCTGTTCAGCCTTGAGACCTGGATATGTCCATGTTTTCGATTTTGGGTGATTTCCACCTCTAAGACCCCTCACGTGGGAGTCCCCGATAATTAAAGTTGGGGCCAACCACTTTGAAGACTGTTGATCGAGTTCGTCGCCTATCACCGTCTTGTCCATACTGGTCCCATGCCTAAAAGGGATCTTGGTGGCATCACTGGTCTTATTATTTTCCTTTTTAAGATTTGGTTCCTAATTTGGTTCCTAATTTGGTTCCTACCACGCGATCTACCACTCGTTTTCCTACTCTGTTGACATATTCGCAGATTTTAGGAAACTTTGCCTGGAAAACAACAAGTGTATCCCTGCTACTACGTATCTACTCCAGGATTTATCTGGCCGGCTCTCCTCAAAATGATGAAATCCAAGTTGGAACTCTTCACACACGTCAGGACGCACAACCTGATAACTTCCATCGTGGGAAAGAGGTTCGTGAGAGCCAACAACAAGTACCTACCCGACTTCAACCCTCGCAAACTCTCCACCCACATAGTAGACTTGGACATGAACAACCTTCTCGGCTTCGTCATCTGCACCCACCTATCTTACGACGGATTCCGTTATGTGACGAGGGAAGAAATCAGGACCTACGACATAGACACCGTGCTAGACGAAGTGGATGTCGGCTACACAATGGAGGTGTATCTCGAACATCCCAGAGAGCTTCATCACGACTAGCACAACGATGGCCTCCAGAGAAGATCGACATTAGGGAGGAATTCTTGTCCCCTTATTCGAGAGATTTGGCCAAAAATTGAAGCGTACCAATAAATCTTCGGCGAACCTCAAGCTCATTCCGAATCTTCTGTACAAGAAGAAGTACGTCGTACACTACCGGAACCTGAAATTCTACCGACGGCACAGGCTAGATCTTCGTTGCATCAAAAGAGTCCTCGCCTTCAACTAGAAACCATGGATGAGGGAGTACATCGACTTCAACACCGAGAAAAGGCAAGTGTCGACCGCTCCGTTCGAGAATGACTGCTTTAAACTGTTGAACAACTAGGTTTTCGGCAAGACCATGGAAAACAAACAAAATCGGCTCAACATCAAGCTATGCACTGACTCTAAGAGAGCGTTGAAATACACGTCCCAAACCCATGCCAACTCCTTGAAGATCTTGAACAAAAACCTCATGCAGATCAACCGGCACATTCAACGCATTTGGTGCGATCTCCCTACTTACTCGGAATTATCCATTTTGGAACTGTCTAAACTCACGATGTACGAGTTCCATTACAAGTTTATTCGGCCAAAGTACGTACACCGAGCTAAGCTCCTCTTCACCGACACTGACAGCCATTGCTACCGTATCGAAACTGACGATGTGTTCGAGGACATACTCCAGAACCAAGAACGTTTCGAAACGAGCAACTCCCCTCCAGACCACCCCCTTTTCTCAAAGTCAAACAAGCAGGTCCTGGGAAAGATGAAAGACGATATGGACGGCGTACCCATACAAGAGTTCATCAGACTCCGAGCGAAGATGTACACAATCAAAACCTGGAGAAAAGAGACCGTTAAAAAGACCAAAGGAGTCCAGAGATCATTTGTCAAGAAGCACTTGTCCTTCAATGATTACAGATCCACCTTGAAAGCGACGACACCGGCGCAAAAAGGTACTTGGCGAAAATCTACTGCCTCGGTGACGAGATGAGTACGGTGCGAGTTTCAAAATCCCTTCTCTTGCCATACGATGACAAGAGGTTCATCTTGGAAAATGGCGAAGACACTCTAGCTATCTGCCACTATGACTCGGGCGCGTGGCAAGAGTACGAGGACGAATTTGACTTATACGTCGACGTAATGCGAGCCAAAGAGGGAGAGGAAAAGGAGAGTATATTGCTCAAAAGAGTATATTGCTGAGAGTATATTGCCTGACATTATCGGCATCTCGGAGACGCACCTGGCTCCTGATATCCCCTCCTCGGCTTATTCTCTGTTAGGATACGACCTGCATCGTGCAGACCGTGTTCTTAGCACTCATGGAGGTGCTGCTTTTTATGTCAAGTCGGGTCTCAAAGCTTCTGTCACTAACATCCTTGTGGACGAAGAAGGCGAATGGGAATCCGTATGGTGTACCATCTCGCTCTCCAGTGCGTCTAAGATCGACGTTGGTTGCTACTATCGTGTCCCAAGTAGCTCTTTGCCAAGTCACTGGAACTCTTTCTATGCTTCCTTACTTAAATCTCCTGCTACCAAGGCTGGAAGCTCTGTCGTGATCATGGGTGATTTTAACTTCCCCACTGTCAACTGGAGCTCTTGTTCCACGACTCAATTGAATACTAGTGCTTCGGCAATTTTCGTTGACTTTCTCAAAGAAAACTGCCTGAATCAGGCTTTTGCTAAGCCTACCCGCCATCGATTTGGACAGAATTCGAGTCTCCTTGATCTTATCATCAGTACCGATGACCTCACTGTGACACCTGTTGAACACCTTCCTCCTTTGGGAAAAAGCGATCACGATTTACTTTCTTTTTCTATTGATGCTATGTTCTTTCAAAACGACCTATCTCACCAGGCACAACTTCAGAATCGCTGATTACACATTCTCTACTATCAAAATCATCTCTACTATGGACTGGGAAGGGGAACTGTCTGACCTCGACGTTGATTCTCAACTCGAAATTTGCAACAAATTCTTTCTGGACATCATCAGCACTTTTGTTCCTGTCACTAAGGTCACTTTTAATAACAGACCACCCTGGTTGGATAGCAATGTCAGAGCGCTTGTTAACAAAAAGAAAAAGTGTTATCATGCCTTCACTTCTAACCCAACTCCTTCCAACTTAGCCTTGTATAAAGTAACTCGAAACAAAGCGTTTGCTGGCATTAATGCTGCCAAAGCCAGTTTTGAAAAAAATTTGATCCTTCGGGCAAAGCACCAGCCTAAAATCCTCTTTTCTTACCTTAACCAAGGCAAAAAGTCTCAACCTGCTACGTGTCTTAAAAACTGTTAGGGTTCTACCATTATTGAAGACATTGAGATTGCCAACAAATAGAATGATCATTTCACCACTGCTTGTAAAACCTCTACTGAGGCTTTTGATATCCCACCTTCTTCGGGAACTATTTCTCTTTGACTTCGGTTGAAGACGTGCTACTTAACCTTAAGGAGGACATTTCCAGAGGCCCTGACGAGCTCCCTGCTTTTTTCCTGAAAAGTTGTGCTACTTCCCTGGCCTTGCCTTTTTTTATTATCTTCTCTACCTCTGTTCGTAGCTGCACTTTCCCCACTTGTTGGAAAGATGCTAATATCGTGCCCATCTTCAAAAGTGGATCTCAGTTAGAGGTTAAGAATTACAGACCTGTCAGCTTGTTGTCAGTGGCCTCTAAAGTTCTTGAACGCTTTATCTACAACAAGTTAATCGCTCAGTGTAATGGACTCAGCATTATCCATGAATCACAATATGGCTTCCTACCTGGACGATCGTGCCTCACCAACCTTCTCTACACCTATGATAACATCACCACGCTCATTGACAAGGGAATACCTTGCGACCTTATTTTCCTTGATTTCAGTAAAGCTTTTGATTCTGTTCAACACTGCACTCTTATTAACAAAATACTTTCCTTTGGAATTTCTAAACCCACTGTTACTTGGATTTTGTCTTACCTTTCTGAACGTAGACAGCGTGTCATTCTCAGAGGCTCGCACGTGCCTTGGAAACATGTTCATAGTGGTGTTCCACAGGGATCAGTGATTGGTCCTTTACTTTTTAATATTTTTATGTCTGATCTTTCAGCCAAACTTGGTGCTAACAATACTAGTTACGCTGATGACTTCAAACTGTTTGGTCCCACCTTTGACAGATCTCTGGAAGTTGCTCTCGAGTACGTTCAGTCGTGGACCATGGAAAACTTTCTTTCACTTAACCTAGCAAAATGCACCGTTTTACATTTTGGGTTAAACAATCCACACAAAGTTTATTGTATTTCCGATGTGCCACTTTCTGCCAGTTCTTCTAACGTGACCTTGGTATCAGTATTGACGACAAACTGAAGTTTCACACTAATGCAGACGTGGCTACTCGTAAAGCTTTTCGTATGGCTTAAAAAGTTTTCTTTTCTTGATACTGCTTCTTTTGCCTTGTTGTACAAGACCTTTGTGAGACCCGTTCTAGATTACTGCTTGCAAATTTGCAGACTTTTTTATGCTGCGCATTTCGACAAACTTGAAAATTGCCAACGTAAACTAACGAAGTGGTGTTCCTCCATTCGTCACCATCCATACAATGAACGACTTAAACAGCTCAATATTCCTTCACTTCGTGAGAGGTTTGATAGGGGTGACCTCATTCTTACCCCTCAGCTTCTTTCGGGTTCCTTCTCTAATAACCCTTCCAGTTTTTTTATTCGTAATTTCAACAATAACCGAGGCCACAGCTTTAAATTGCAGGGTCTTGTTTTGAGACTTAACTGCCGGCAATTCTTTTTCATCGAAAGGATTGTTAGCCCTTGGAACTCTCTCCCAGAGCACATTGTCTCGGCTTCAACTTTTAACAGCTTCAAGGCTCGACTTGACTTTTGGAAGCAGTGATCTGCTTTTGTTTTTTTTTTGTTTTTTTGGGGGGTTGGGTGCTTCATAAGCCTTGGCTTTGCACCGTCTTTATCTAATCTAATCTAATCTAATCAAACTGCAGGAAGAGGAAAACGTGAACGAGGGAAGAAGGTGGAAGAAAAAGATAAAGCGGCTCAGAGACTCTCTTTATTGAAGAACCATTGGAGAAGGTTGGAGGATCCTTCTGCGTGGGAGGAGAGCACAAAATGGAAAAAAAGAAAATTGGAACAGGAAAGACGGGAATCGTTATATGCCCAGAGCTGAAAAAAGAGAGGTTGAAGAAAGATACCGCTCGTAAGAACGAAGCTGGAGTTGGAGAAACCGAAGCTCAGTCAGAAGATAGATAGGAGAAACTTACCGCTTCTATGAGTACGGAATAATGAATTTGCTCTGAAATGTGTACACATCGCCCATCACTCTCGCTGTCTTGCGTGAAAAGTCGTAACAAAGTAGGCAAACCGGCATATTTTGGCAAAGCTCGCGCTCAAGAAACCAAAACGCAGAGAAAAGAGAGATTGAAGAAATTTGCAGCTGGTAAGAGTGAAGCTCGAGCTCTAGAAACTGAAACGTAGAGAAAAGAGAGATTAAAGAAAGTTGCTGCTTCTTTGAGCAAAGCTTGCGCTCAAGAAACCGAGGCACAGAGAAAAGAGAGACTAGCAAAAACGCTGCAGCTAAAAAGAAACGTCTGGAAAACGAGACGGAGGACGAAAAGAAAGAAAGGTTGGGAAAAGACGAGCGCGGAACGGAATTTAATAAGCTCGAATGCCATGTCGATAGATCTTATCAGGAAGGGAAACCACATGACAATTTAAAAAAAAAACCCGCCATGTGGAATAGGCCTAGTAGGGACTTACTGGAGAACCGCATGTAAAATCCAAAAACGAGCCGTGTACCTAACTCCTGGGTGGTCTGGAAACAGGTAGTTACAACAAGCTCAGTACACCAATGCATTTTCAATACGCTAAAGTTCATAAAAGCAAATTTTATGGTATCCGATTTAGGGACTCCCTAATGTCGCTAATTAGTCATGCTGTAAAGCACTCGTGAGAGTTCTCACAATATGTAAGCTCATATTGCATTTGTACTCCTGAAACCCTCGAATGTTGTTAATTTGTCATTCTCGCGAGTGTAGTTAAAAATTCGTCCTTCTCATAATGTGAATGCTAAAGCATATGCACTACCCCCCCCCCTAGATTACGGGACCGCCAACATTTTGTCAATTCGCTATTTACTTTCTCTGAAGTATTTTAGACTTTCACAATGTGAAAGCTCATGGAGCATTCGCACAACCCTCTAGTTTTGGGAACCCCCAAATGCTGCAAATTCGTTATTTCCAGCTGTGAAACTTTTAAGAGTTCTTACAATGTGAATGCTCATGAAGCATTTTCACTACCCCTTCCCAATTTTGGTACCCCCCAAACTCTTGCAAATTCGTAATTTTTATACTCTGAAAGCTCTTGAGAGTTCTCACAATGCGAGTGCTTCGTGACCTCGCACTACCTCTCGGATGATGGCACTTGGAGGTGGACATATTTAGTTGGCAAAAGGACTCAAGCAGCAAAAGGACATATTCAGCCAGCAAAAGGACATATTTTGGCCCCTCCAACTTGGCTACGGCCACACTTCCCGTACCCATGGTGCCATCCTCTTGGATGATGTCACTTCCGGTGTGCAGGAAACCTCAGACTCAAGTAAATCTTCCATTCAAGTTAATCTCCCCATGCAAGTAAACCTCCCACTCAAGTAAACCAGCCCCCCCCCAATAAACCTCCCAATCAAGTAAGCCTCCCACACAAGTAAACTTCCCACGCAAGTAAACCTCTCACTCAAGTAGATCTACCACCACTCAGATAAATCTACCACTCAAGTAAATCTACCACTCAAGTAAATCGCTCCTGAACGAGGGTAGGTTTACTTGAGGGTTTAATGCTTTTCATGATTTCATGCAACTTCCTGTAACAGGGGTGTTTGTCTTTTTTCCGTGCCATATCACAAAAAACCCCTACTTACTGCCACTACTATTAAGTGCTCCAAAAATCGCTTTAAGCACATTTTAAACTTGTGGTGCACGTCGCTTATCATTGCTACGTTGGAAAGTGATTGGTTACAATAGGATCTGTGTGCATGAAAACAACACTAATGAGACATTGTCAACGAAATACATTTTGCCTCTCCCAGAAAAAATATGCGAAAGTTGCCTGGTTAAAGATTTAAATTTTATTTAAAAAAAACGCCTTTATTTATTTCCCAAGGAAACATTCAGATGTCAGTGCATGGAGACTGGGTCCACGAAAAGGTCGGGATCATGTTGGGTTCAAGAACCCTGATTCAATGAGTGAAGCAAATGAAACCCAGCATTTGTGAGTCAGTCTGCATAAAAAATATGATTGGTCGGGTTTCCGTTGTGCATCCAACACCATTCGTACATAACACAGGCTTCCTCTAGTTACAAACCTAAATGGACCCTGAATTCCTATTCTTTTAACTTGCTGAAACTGAAAGCCGGCTAGTGCCGCCATTACAACATGATACGGTACATTTTACTATTACTCATGTAAATGTAAAGCAGTAGAGATAAAATTATTAGATGATTATAGAACCAGAATACAATATTTGTTGTAATAAGATGGCTGAGTGGCATATCAACAGTGTCTTTTGAAGAAAATCCCTATGTGGTATGAATCGCTTCAAATTGTTGAAATCTTTTCTCTCTCGTCCAATAGTGAATAAAACTAAACACCTTTAAAAGTTTTAACAACCTTTTAAAAGTTCTCATTTTGAAAATAAAATATTCAATCAGTCAATCACCTCGATGTCCTTTCTAAATTTTCCTTATGTGAAAAATAAAAGCACTTGTTAGTTCAACCGTCTCTGCAGAAAAAAGTCGTTTCCTTCGAATGCCTTGAGAGTGTAAACTTATGAATTTTATTTCTTCTTCTTTTCCAGATTATAATAAACCAATCAGTATGGATGGTGGACGTTTCGAAATCATTCAGAAGTTTCTTGAAACTCCATGTGTACAATGGAAAACAGTATGTGACTGAACTATTTTTTGTTCTTGCAATAATTAAAAGTTAAGAGTAGATGGGAAATATTATACGGCAGAAACAAACAAACACCCGACGTAAATAAATATGGAACGCTGAGCGGGAAATCAATAGCATTACCACTACTATTAAGTCCTCCAAAAATCAGATCTGCGGCCAAAGGACATAGTCCTTACGATATTCTATACAATACAGCCAAAACGAAACGTTCATAGCTGTATTTAACATGCACACAGATACATAGAAACCTACACTTTCCAGTCGGAGCTACAGGGACGCTTGTTTTGCGCGCCACACACAAAGTATAAAATTAGTGATTAAACAGGACAGAAAGACAAATGGGCTCGAAAAGGGTAGAATAAATACGGATGCAAACCTATTTTCGTTCGCAGTCTTTTACTAGCAAAAAAGTGTACCTTACTGGCAGGCAGTCAAATTTCTGGCATGTGGGTGTGTTGCACTACCAGTCGCAGCACTTTTGCTACATGGATGTGCCTTCTGCTACATAACTAGAATGCTCAACTGAAATGGTTTCGACATCACGTGATCGGGAGCGACGTGACATGATCGGAAATGACATTATCAGGGAGGGGTACTTTTGAAGAGTTACAAAAATGCTCATGGCATCCTGCTCCCTTAAAGTTTTCGGTATATCTATAGTGCATTTTTACTACATTTATATGAATGTGTACTGATTTGGTATGATTTGTAGTGCATTTGTATGGCATTTGTACGCATCTGTAGTGCGTTTCAGCTGCATTTATATACATTTGTTGGCTTCGTAGTGCATTCGTACCATTATCTGATTTCTTTTTCTCTTATAACGACGAATTTGAGATTTATTTTTTATTTTAAGGTTGTGTTTGTGGCAGAAACCTAAAAAATACCATCGGTCACAGTGTCATTTCATGCCCACCTGCCAATTTTCAACAGGCTAGTTTAAAAAATCTGTTTGTTGTGTAGCAACCCTTAACACATTCACATCGTATTATGTGAATGTGTTAGGAGTTGCCACAGAACCAGATTATAGAGAGTCTATTCAATCTAGCATGTGAAAATTGGCAGGTGGGCATGAAATGGCAATATTTCCAATGAATTTTTTTCTTATAACTTTTTTACTCTTTTCACTCTTTTTATTATAAGATTAATGGCGTTATGGATTAAGGATACAAAGGCAACACTTCAAGATACGACTGGCTTCAAAATAAGACAAATATGAGTTTATAAATTGTCAGTAGGGGTCCAGCTAAATAGTAGGAATGGAGTTTAGAATCGATTCGCAAATCGACAGTTTTTTAAAATTAATTTCTTTAGCCCTAAGTCAACTGCAGCAATTTAATGCTTGTATGGCTGAACTGGCCCAATTTTGAACAATACCAGCCTTTTTGAGAGAGAAAATATCTGTTGAAGGGAGGGACAAGCCCGGGTATGTGAACTAGGAAGCCTCCGATCATCGTAGGGTCCAAAAGATTGTCCAGAAATGGCCAGTAAAAGTTCCTATAGCTGCTCAAGGAGCATGGTAGCCTCTCATGCTACCCTGGCTGGTGGTCCTGGTGGGCCTTTGCCAAGATCCCCTTTCCATGGTTCGATCAAATCTGCAAACCTGCAGCGAACAGGCTGAGCTCTCTCACCGCTCAGCCATATTGATACGAATATAACTGTATTATCCAGCAAGAATAATTTAAATTGATTAACAGTAAAGAATTGAAATAGATATTGTATTATTTAATCCATTAATGGTGGAGTCAATACTTACAACGTCTAGTCTGCAAAATACTCAACCCCTTGATGGTACAAATTTACATACTTGAACTTTTCATGTCCAAGATTTACTCAAACATCAAGGCATTTGGTCATAAATGTTAAGCAAGACAAAATAACCTATAAAAAGAAGTCACAAAATGGGAGATAGCAAATGAAAAAACTCCAGGGTTAATTACATTGACAGTAGACTTAAATAAGATTCAAAAACCAAAAGATTTGACAGAGGCATTCAAAATGTCAGACCACTTAAAAAAATAGGTACATACCCTCCAACATACCACGTTATCTTGCTTTAAGGTAAAAATTACATGCATTCCGTAAATTGCAGAAATATCAGTAGAAAACCATCTTAGAAAAATGGGTGCTATTTGCAAAGTATTGAAGATAGTGGTGAAAAATAGAGGGTGAAAAAAGCGTGTTATGTAATAATAGGTCTAACTCCTAATTACGATAGCCTAGTTACAATCAACACAGAAACTTAAGAAGACTGATATTTTTGAAAGTGAAGACCCAGAACATCTACTCATATAGTATGAGCTTAATGAAATAGCATTTAGTCATACGAAATCAGTTTCAGAGCCAACCCTTTAACCACCAGCACGAACCTGGCCAGTTGCCACCCAAGATCAAACTGGTTTGGTCTGCTGCAGATGTGGAGGCGCTGGGCACATGTTATCAAGTTGCAGCACCCCACAGACATAGAATTCTGCAAGACGACGTGGAAACTAAGAACGGCAAAACAGCGTAGCCAAAATCTTTTTTTCAGTTTGCCAAACCTTGAAAGCTGGCTTGCACTTCATATTTGATAACGGTAAATGTGAGATAATTCACAAGCAAATGGGCAACTTGGTGGTTACATCCAAGTATATTTTTTTCTAGTCTCTTCATCATTAATGATCCAAAATCTTAAATAACTACATAATTTCCGTGCAAAAAACAGTCGTTGCTAAAATAAATACCGTGCATACTGAGTCAAAGATAGAGAAGCCCAAAAGTGTTGTATTGCTAGAAACTAAATCGAAACGTGTCACCATAAAAAAATATTTCAGCAAAAATCTTTCAATCCAAGATAAAACTTTTCCAAAAATGCAAAATGGCGACAACCCTAAACTACCAGTACAAAACGTAATGTTAGGTCAGGTGCCAGTTTTAGCGAATACACAAAATAAACGAACTGACATTTTTGTTAAAACTTAATATTCAATACAACACTGGGTAAAAATACCTAAGTTTGGCATAAGAGGTTTAAGCATATATTACTTTTACGGTAAAAAGATTGCAAAGGACAAAGCCCTCATGGTTTTCCTCTCACGAAACAAAGCATAATGCATTAAAACATTAAAACAAAGTACTCAAAAATTGCAGCTGAAACAGTACCAGAGCATCTTAGCAATGTTTACGCCAATATTCATCCAAGAAGCGTTACTAAAATTCAAAGATGAATTCTTTGAAAAATTAAAGGAATACAAGCTTAAAGCTGAGGCTACAACAGAATATAAGCTTAAGAATTGCAACATGGTATAGAGTATGAGAATGGCCATATGGAACGGTTCATGATAGAACATGCAATAAAGCACCAATTCTCAATGCTGTACGCACCTCTAGTAATGCACTGGCAAAACGCCTTAACTTCATCCTTATGAGCCTCGTTAGAGCAACATTACTTTAAACCAAACTAACAACGAAGTTCAGGAGAGAAATAGTGAAAACCGCAGCATACATACGCAATCACTTACCAATGTTAGGAAGAAACAAGCAACTCCAAGACAAATTTTGGAAAGAACGAAAAGGAACCTACAGTCAAGTATTTTAAATACATTGCTAGTTTGTGTATTGCATCAAAGTCCACATTAAAAAGGACTAAATTGGACGCTAGAGGACTTCCCTGAACCATGTAACGATATTATCAGCTTCATATTGGTTATTTGACATGGAAAATAAGAAAGCAATAGTCAATCGAAATGTCAACTTTCAAGAAAAGATATCAGGCTCCACGTATCTGAACAACAATATGCCTGTAACAATATGTTTCCGACCTTGATATCCCAATTGTAGATCTGTCACACAATTTACAGGGGATTGAAGATCAGGTCACACCACAACTCGAAATTCCTTGCACAGGTATTCCGCCTGCCACCGCAAGGTCATCATGCCCAGGATCACCTAGTGCACAAGTCCCGTCTCCAAGAACATTGCCCCACGAACGCTGAGTGTACAAGCCCAGTCTTCAATGACATAATCCCCGGGAACACCAAATCTTCCCTCCAAAGGCAGAGGGACGTATCTGCAAAATTATTAGTTTTCAGTTGGACAAAAAAGCTGAAAACACTCTTTTAGCAGGTTAAAAATGAAGCCAGATTACTGAAATGTTGTGAACAGAAAAAGGTGCACCTAATGCATTTCTGACAACCTTCAGTGTGTCTAAAATTTGTAAATTATTAATTTTAAAGCAGATACGTCCTTTTGCTTTCGACTAATCTTTTACCGAAAGACGTAACTGTTAAATATGACGGCCGGGCTTGAGTCATATTTTTTGTTTCTTCCCACCCAACAGTAAAAAAGGGTATGGTTTGGGCAGGACGAAACTCTTTCTATTTTTTTTGGTTACTGCGCAAACAAAACCGTTACTTAAATTTCCATTTAATTATTGTGAAAAACAGTTTAATGCATGTGTACTAAGTCTTTTTACTTCATTACAGTGAACAAATTACCATTCAAGAATACAGTAAATGTGTTTTGGATGTATTTCCATCGCACTGTACCTCACAGACATCACTGAAGTTTCAGCTGTCATTCATATTGATTATTGGCCATTTTTTAAGGAGGCTGCTTTTCGTGTTTTTTTTTTATTCATTTATTCTTTTACGGTTTTATGGCCCGGCCTTTTCTTCTTTCGCTTTGTATTATTCTGTTACGGAAAGTTACTTTGAACAAAAGAATTCCACGTCAGAAATTACATCACGTATACGCATATCGTTTGAGATTCATGGTTTGATGTTCTTGTTACTAGTCAACGCTTCTATTCCCCCTCCAACTAGGTGGAGTGGTCAACAAAATAAGGAAGCGACGTTTAGGATCCTTCCGTTAAGTGTAATAGTGACTAGATAAATAAACTCCATCAATGCTGCAATCCACAACATCGAGTAAATGAATAAACAAAATATTCCTCAAACGCACAAAAGCATATTTTGCATCACGATACGATTTAAGTTTCATTGTCAAAACATATAAACCTTGAGTCAGCGCATTGTTGATTATATTACCAATATGCTCTTTCATGTGCTTACATTCTTGACTACTGTTGTGACGTCATAATGAAGGAGCAATCTTTCCAGCGGCTGTACCGTCCATATCTGTTCCCGCGCTTTCACTTTGTTAATGATTTCCAAGGCAACAATACAGCGAAACGACGTAACATCTGGCAAAAAGACGTATATAAGGAGAGATACGGTTTTTTTTTTTTACCAGTCTTGTCTCTGTAAAGCTAAAGTCGTATGTACAAACGTTTTTTAACCTTGGGTGGAAAGCAGTCCAAAAGACGCATGTACTTACGTCCTATTTTAATTTTAATTTTGACCCCATTAACTTCCCATACAACTTCCGGCAAAGAAATCCTGGTATGGTGCACCATCAAGGAGCTTATTAGTAGAATTTTTGCAGTTACGTCCTATTGGTAGTTACGTCCCTTTGCCTTTGGAGGCCAGAAATGTGCAAGCCCAATCTCCAAGGTCATTAGCTTCAAGCACTTAAATAGGAATACTAAGGACTCAATCAACTTAAGTCCTATCGCCTCAGGGATCAACTGCAACTACGCCTATATTAACCTCAAGGACACCACCTGCCTAAATCCATTCTCCATAAACAATAATTTCAAGCCAAAGTTATACTCGTCCCAAAGTTTTAAAAGAGAAAATCGTTCCTAACGTCAATGTAAAGACGTAGCATGATGGAGAAAAGACACATAATGCTGTAATTGCCGAAGTTCGCATGAAAGAGGAATTAGAAGAAAATGATGAATATATTTTAGTATTGTATGCTATTCTTCAAGAACCAAAATGACGTTAAGAAAGCTGTGTCCAATACAAATGCACATCAATGGTGCAAAGCCATCGAATGATGAATATGAATGTTTGGTAGCTAATTGAACATGGGAATTATTAGACCTTCCACCTGGTACCTGCACCAGCATCAGTAAATAGGTATTGAAAATTTAAAAAGTAATTGACGAAATCGAAAGGTACAAATCACGACTTGTGGCGAAGGGCTACTCATAAAGAAGTGGCACAGAATTTTCAAAAACGTATGCACCAGTTGCAGGATTTGAAACCTTCCATCTACTAGCAGCTGTAGCAGTTCAACACCGTTATTTTATTGACCAATTCGACGTCAACACCGGGTACTTGAACTCGTATCATACCACGTGATCAATAGGCCAAGGAATCATTAGAATGTCCTGGTCTGGTCTTGTGCTATATGCCATTTAAGCACAAGACCAGACATTCAGTTACCTTTAAGAGAATTAGTTGGGTCGTTATCTTAAATTGCATGTAGCACAAGACCAGACATTTATTTTGCAGAAAATGGTTTTGGCCAAATCACACCTCTGTACCCAAAACTGAAGTCTGGTTAGAAAGGAATAGAAGATTACCTTATCTAAAAGGAACTATAAACCAAAATTTAGTTCTGAAACTTGCCAACTCAAGTTTAAAAATATTAACCGATGCAAGCAACGTTTTAGATTTAGAAATAAGAAGATCCAGTACATGCAAAGTAGCAACTAATGGATTCATCCCATTCCTGAGCCGGTCGAAACTTCAAAGGACTGTTTTACTTTCCACTATGAAAGGAGAACACAAAGAAAATTATCAGGATTTATAGAAATACCTGTGGACCCGTGAACTCTTCATGAAAAGTCCCATTATATGCATAGCAAATAAACTGCCACTCACTCTACTCACTGACTTTCGTAGTGCGTGAACACACAGTCTCAGTTACGTCTAAATAAGCCGAACTAAGCATATCGACATAATCTATCATCACATTCATGGAGGAGTAGAGCATAGGAGTATAGTCATCTCTTACATGCCTACGAAGGCCGACATAATGACGAAGCCACAGCCGGGAATATGATATCACTTTTTCACTAATTTCTGGCATGTCTTTTATTAAAATTGAAGCCCTGTTGGTAGGGAGAGAATTGTTGATATTTCATAAATTGCGCATCCCATCTTAGTGTCAACCTAAACATGAATGACTTACAGAGGCGAATGGCCTTGTAGCACAACACAGGTTCCCTCTGAATGTTATAAGAGAGGCTGCACTTCTTTCCAGTGCTTTCCAGAAGAATGTAGATCAGGAAGTACTAGATTCAACAAGTGTAACCCTTTGAAATCTTATGTTTAGAATCAAAAGCTTTGACGACTGATTCACCACTTCTGCTGAATGGAGAACAGCATACGGGTCGCCCCTTCTTTGTAAAATTTGTAATTCTAAAAATAGCGTTGTAATGGTAAGCCCTAAACTGGTTAAACATTTTTTTTCGTTCAAATAATTTATGCGAAGTTTTTGGTATTCATCCATTATCCATTTTTCAACATTTCGTAGCAACACCATTAAACATTTAGGTTAATTACTTCGTGCATTTAATGTCGAGTTTTCAACAATAATTATTTTAAACTATTCCCTGAACCTTCCCACTCATATGCAGGGTACAAGAGGAATATCGTTAACCCGTTCACTGCCACAGTTTTACTAATGCACCTGCATCCAGTATTCCAGGAAGACCAAGCGTGCTATTGCTAATAATGATCCGTTATTCTGTTTATGTGCATTGTATTGTAGTTCGATAGTGTTGATATTTTAGTATTTTCCTTCCATATGGTTATAATTTATTCTTTAAGCTCATAAAATCAGGCTAACGAAAAAATTAAGATTAACTTAATTATTATAACAAGCAATGCTGTAAGGAGACAAATACTAAATTGAAGTAACAAATCGGGTGGACTATCATTTACTCTTTGACATGTTTGAATGTTATCGTTATTTTTGGGTGCTTTTTAAACAAGCACAGAAAATAATGAGCACAATAAATTAGGTTTACATATTTTAAAGGACAATTTCCCGTGTGAAAATCTGCGTGAAATAAATTATTAATAAAATAGACAAATCCTGGTCAGTAGTTTATCGTCGTAAGCAATCTTCCACACGAAAGCTGGATTTGGAAGAACAGTGAACTCACAAAAATGCACTTCACTTCATTTTGGCTCTGATAGGAAACAGGGCAGAATTCAATTTCAGAATTCAAAATTGTTAATTTTAGTTTAATTTTAGTTCAACTACGATACTTATGCACCAGCTAGAATGAGGAGTAGCTAAAATTCCTGCTGTCTGGTGATTTATTTTATGTGTACATTTTAGTAGGATATAAAACGGTCTTCTGTGTCACTATCGTATATCCGAAGTATAACTGTACACGCAAAATCAGCACATATTTTGCTAAAATCATGCGATTATTCATAGCTATTGTTGAAAGAAACAGCATCAACGCGCCCTGGCATACACGATCAAAATTTCATCGCGCTAGAAATCCTGTAATACGATTGGTACATTCAAAATAAACAGATCATTGGCACTGAATTGTATTGCCATCTGTTAACCAAACCCGTGAATAACCAATTCTAACAAACTACCAACATTGCTTTGCCAAACCCGTGCTACAGAGACAATAGAAACTCAATGCAGGAAAATGACGTATCGCATACATCAAGAAGGCACCATGCATTTGCCAGATAATGACTTATCGTGTATATCTGATAGGCACTCAAAAGGTTATGGTTCAATGATACAAAGATAGCACTTCAAGATGGAACTGGCTTCAAAATGAGGCAAGTACAAGTGTACAAATTGTCAGTAGGGGTCCAGCCAAATAGTAGGAATAAATAGATACAAATCGCTGGAAATAATACCAAGGAAAATCGGAAACAAGCCAACAGCGAAAAACATACACTAGAAAT
>JAHWFP010083646.1:61543-80046 GCA_023313725.1 Lithobius niger
CCCCCCGTTCCTTTCGCCCCATGTTATCACCTCAACTCCAAATACTTGGCAAGAAGTCTTGTACTGATTCAGCCATTTTAACATAATAACTGGCTAGAACCATTGGATTAAAGGTACATGTCTCCAGTTTGGTTTTCCTGTATGGTTCAGTTTTGCAAAATTAGATCAGATGCGTGAAAATGTTGCTGGCATTCATGTTTTATTTTTATTTTTCTCCACATGAGAAACGGCTTTTTACATCTAACCTATGTAAATGTTACAAAACCTATTTCGTGCAGTATGATTGAAAATAATGAGATAGCCTATGTCATTTAAGCTTGTTTCAGTGCCTGTAGCACTTTCGAATTTCCCATACCCACTCCCTGCCTGGTAAAATTGGAGTCAATGCTCCTGTTCTAACTCAGCCTAAGCTAACTACAACTACCAAACAACACCGCCACAACATCAACAAAATAAAATAGGGCAATATGCATCACCTTTTGTGGTTCTGTTTAATGTACTGTTTTATTACGTTTATTTGTTGTAGGTTTGGTTAGGTAAAGTAAGGTCAGCTGCTTTGGCTGCAGTTTCACCAGGCAGTATGTGGGAACGAATTTCACTGGACCATATCGCGCAGAATATTTGTGCACAATGTCTTTGTATTACATTACATAAGGCCGTTATTTAACAAACTGTTGAATTATTCGGGTTTTGTGTTTGAATCTTAGACAACCTTACGATAGGTGAAATGATAGTATGCGAACATTCTTGAAGGAGGCGTCGGCTTAATAATGACAGAGAAATGATGGTTCATCCAACCGAAATGTTGATTTTATCTCTTAGTTTCAAGATGATAATACTTAGAGCACAGCTAATAAAAACTTTACGTTTCCAGCTATGAAAATTCGTGTTTTTAGCAGAAGTGGGGCTAATTGATTATCATGACTGTTTGAATGTACTCACGTACAGTCACAAACAGTAAAATACGGAAATAACTGCAGGGGCAGCAAAAAGAGACTAATCGATTAGTCATAGAGCTCAATTCAATTGAATCAGTTGTCTGCCTTCTGCATATAACGTCATCTGCCTGGCTGGAAGTCTTTAAACTATCACTTGTCGACACTAATTGATCAAGCTGCGTAGCAATGAAACCAACATTCCCAAAGTCATTATTTCACTATAGTGATTTAGGGGTAGCAAGAATGAATTAATGGGTCAATCATACCAGGATGCTGCACAAACAACGAAATTCAACACGCGAATTTGGCAGTATGCTTCGAATGTCCGTATACTTCGAGCCTGAATGGGAAAAGGGTGGTAAATAGAACCACCCAGTTACTGAACTGGGCTTTGCCAATGCTAGAACGTGCAACGCCTAGCATGTGACTTGCTCTGGTAAGCCTATTCCAATACTATTTTTTATCGTTTAAAAAAAGTAATTGTAGCATGCAGATAAGAGGCCATTACGTGAATATAACGGTATTACAATTGCACTAGAATTAGAAAAAAATGTAGGTTCACGGACAATTTATTAGTGAGGAGTTGTTTAACATTCCTTGAGCGAAAATCTGTCAGTGTCAACCAAAGCAAATCAAACATACCAACAAAATGTTTTTCGTCAAAATTTTATTTTAACAAATGCGGTATGAATAAATCACTTTACCACCACCCACCACCTTCCCATGTATGGTAGACAAGTTGTCAACCAACATTTTTACAAGAAGGATATTTCTTTACACTTCACCTTCCACCTCCGGTTGACAAGTTTTAGGCCAACATTTTTACCACCGAAATTTTATTTTAAACATTACTTTAAGCTGGATTTTACTTTAAACCTCATCCCCCAAACTTCGGCAGAGAAATTGTCACCTCACATCTTTACCAGCAAGTTTTTTACTTTAAACATTACTTCAAGCAAGATTTTACTTTAAACTTTATTTTCCTCTACATCCTCCGGTACACAAATTTTCTACCAATATTTTTTTTCGTTTTAAACATTTCTTTAAGAAGATTTTACGTTAAACTTCCCCTCCCCCAACCCATACCTTCCGCAGACAAGTTGTCAGCGACCTTATTTTCAGCAATATTTACGTTAAAATTACAGTAAGTAAGATTTTGCTACAAACTTTATCCATTAGTAGACAAGCTGTCATCTCACATTTTTATCGCAAGATTTTGCGTTAAACTTTACATCCTCCCCTCCTCCGGTAAACAAGTTGTCAGCCAACATTTTCCCCTGTAAGATTTTCCTTTAAACATGATTGATAGTGAATAACATCACTCCCAATAACCATCGGTAGACCAGTTGTCGCCCAACATTTTCCCAGCATTAAACATGCGCAATTACGAATTAATTATTTTCCCCATTTCCTCCCCCCCCCTCTGACCTCCAGTAGACAAGCTTCTGCTAACATTTTCTTAAGAAATATTTTAATTTTACATTTCACTTTAAAATCCAGTCTAAAACATATTTTACAGTTTTAAACATGAACAGTGAAAAATTAAACAGTTCTCCTTTATTGTCTGCCCCCTTCTCTGCCTCCGGCAGAAAAATTGAGAACCAACATTTTCTCAAGCATTTCACTTGAACACCCGTCTTCGTAGACATTTTTCTAGCTTTGTACATGAGCAGTGAAGAATTAATCATTTTCCCCTATTCCTCACCGCCTGTCCTCTCCCCACACCTTCAGCTAGCAAGTTGTCAACCAACACTTGCTCAGGCAAAATATCATATTCGACAAGGAGAGTTTGTCTAGAAAAGTTTCTTCCAGTTGTGCCATGATTTATTAAGCAATTGTAAAATTTGCAGCGAGTTAAAACGAGAAAAAGACCTTCAGAGAAGTACTCAAACAATTCAGTAAAACGTGCATTCGTACGGCGGGATTTGCTCACTCACCTGGTAAGCATTTTAACACAGAAAAAAAAAACGAAATAAAACAAAATAAACTCAGGTGTTCCTATAAACTACTTAAAGATGAAGACCAACCTAAAGTTAGGTTCATTCTTGATGCAGTATGGTAGACCAACATTTGTGGGGATGTTCATGGGTTGGCTGGAGAAACCTAATGGATGACTGCGTGCCGAAACTAAGGGATAAGATTGCCCAGCCTCTAAAGGGACACTTTCATTGTCCATATTTCATTGTCTATGATTGTACGCTCCCATAAACGTACGTATTTGTTAAATTTAGTTAAGAACTTTTGCTTCAGGGTATTACATGAGGCTACGTGCAACAAGCTGACTTCTTATTCATGGCAGATATCTGCAAGGTAAAGGATGCAGCCAGCATGCGAAATGCAGCCGCTCGTTTTGATATGCGTTGGACCCTTTTCTTGGCAGACACTATAAGTTTACCTCCTAATTACGACAGCCTAGTTATTAGTTACCTAGCACCACTCAAGAAGAGTGATATTCTGAACAGTGAAGACCTACAACCCATATTGATAATGCATGAGTCTAAGGAATAGCATTTACCCATACGAAATCACTTTCAGAACCAATCCCTTTATGCTATTTCTCGTACTTCGCAAGCTTCGACAACTGGTTTGGTGTGCTGCTGATGTGGTGGTGCTGCAGGCACAAGGCCATAGACCCACTATTCTACAAGACACCATGGAAACCGAGGTCGGTCAAAATGGTGCAGCCAAAGAAGAAATTTCCAAAGAAATCTAGCCGAAAGTTTAAAAAATATAGCGTGCTTTACTCGTACAAAATTCGTAAACTTTAAAGCAAATGCAAAACAAAAACAGGCTGGAACTTGAAGAGTGTATTCATTGTCGATAGTGGTTCAGCCCGGCATTGTGGGGGTAACGAATCTTGGTTTAACAGACTCTATGAAATATGCACCCGAAAAAGTTAAAAGTCTTACAAAAAAACTAATGCAATACTATTAAAAGTGAAGGTGTAGTAACCATAAGTACAAATAGATACAATTTATCAATGCAAAGAACGTTATGAACGAAATCTAGCCTCAGCATGAATATTCATGTTAAAAGTCAAACTTTGAACGCTATAGTTTCACCAAGAATTTGCATAGACCAAGGAAATTCGGTATTTGGGGTCGTGTCGTGACTATTTCACTACATTGCAAATTTTAATGACAACAATCGAACCGTTCGCGTCCACATCATGGCAATTCTTGTTGTTGTTGGGACTCTTTGCCTTCACCTCGAGATCGAACCACATAATCTTTTTTCAAGTTCTATAACTTAAAACGAAGGTATGGACGAGGCCTAGGGCTTTCCACATGCAATTTTAATGTAACTACAATATTCTTGTGACGTAAAGCAAATGGGGGGATTGAGGCTTAATGCGTAAAGCAAATGGCTAGAAACTCTGCTCTCACCTGGAGATCAAACAAATGAACCAATTTTAAATATATATAGCTTAAAATGTAGGTATTAACAACGATCAGGGCGTTTTGAAAGCAATTTTTATGTTACTGCAGTATTTGCGTCTGCAGAGAATTTATTATTGTAGAGCACTGGGCAGATATCATTAAGTGGAAAATACATTTTTTTCAAATTGAGCTAAAACATGTAATTTGGTAAACAAGTCTTTATTAGCAATAAAAAACGAACCAACCATGCACCCAATGAAATACCTCAAGTGTCCTTAGCAACCCCCTCCCGGCACCCCTATATGCCTCCTTCCCAGCGTCGAATTCTTACAGATCAAGCTAAAAACATGAAATTGGTAAACAAGTCATTTCTAGCAGTACAAATCGAACAACCATGGAATCCCCATGAAATACTCCCAAAGGATCCCCAGCGCCCCCTGCGTACTCTCACTAAGGGTTATAAATAAATAGGTAAACAAATCGTGCAAAACAACCACGACAGGACAGGGCAGGGCTGATAAAAGGTCACTTACGTCCACCCACAATTTTTAAAAGCAAGGTGAAACGACAAAAGATGATTGTTGAAGTTCATAAAATTGCCTACACAGACAATGGTTTTCGTCGTCGTTTCCATCTTCCGCATGACATTGTGCGTCAATTGGGCGATAAGTCTGTCCTCCTGTCCGGTGTTTTTCAATTTTTGCAGGAGGTACAGATTTATGACAAGATTTAGGTTAGGGGTTTGAATAATATCTCTGTAATGTGTGGTGCAGTGGCAACCCGGACCACTGCACTGTGACTGAGGTTGGCGCTAATGACCAAGCTGTCGACGCGCCATTAAGCCTCATTCCCCCCCCCTACACAGACCAGTCAAACTAATCTAAGGAGTAATGGGTAAACAACAGGAGATGCTATTTAACTTTGACAGTTTTGCCTTAAAAGTTGCAACATTGGTTGCCATTACCACGTGATTCGGCAATGAGTTCCAGGCCTTCGCAACCCTAAACGAAAACAACTGGTGCTGACGTGTCGTGATGTAAGTCCTATCCACCAGTTTCAATGAGTGCCCCTCCCCTAGTCACACTACCTTTTCGAAGCTCAAAAAAACACTCATAATTAAAATCAACCATGTTATGTAGCATCAGAAAGGTCAGTGCTAAATCAAATTTGAGCCTGCGCAACTGCAAAGTGTCAGCCCACAACAATTGCAGACATTCCTTATATGAACAATGCGATAAAACTCGCAGCTTCTTCGTAAATGATTACTGGACCGACACAACTAGATTTATGTCCTTTACAAAATTGGGCGACCAGACCTGGGACGTGTATTCCAGGATGGGTCTAACAAAAACGCAGAATGCCCAGAAAAGAGTCCTGCGATCCCCAGACAAGAAGCATCGACGGACAATGGCAGATCTCTGTCATGTTGATTTGACAATCTGAGCACAATGTGTACAACACTTTAAGATGCTACAAAACCACACACCAAGGTCTCAACTCATGTTTTAGTTTCAGACCTGCAATTTCATGTACTTTAAATTTATTTGAAGTTCCCTCATGAAACACCTTACATTTATCGCTTTGCAAGAGCTAGTTGCCAAACATTCGATCAGCATTCTAGTGAATGCAGGGAATCACGCAATTTCTCGTGGTCGACCTGGTCCATAATGTCACGGTACAGCTTGATGTCATCCGCAAACTTGGGCATACATGTGTCTATTGCCATTAGAAAGCAGGTCGGAGATGTAGACAGAGAATAGTAGTGGGCCCAAAACCCGAACCCTGAGGCACCCCACTAGTGACCTCTGTAGGAGGTGCTTAAGACTCACATGCACCACCTGGGTTCTACCCTCGAGAAAATCGCCTATCTAGCTCAACAGGTAACTCCAATACCCAAATTTTAGAGCTTTAAACGCAGTTTACTGTGGAAGACCGAGGCAAATACGTTAGCATAATCTGTGAAAATGACGTTGGTGGATATCTCTGCTTCACAATGCATCGACCAATTATCAAGACTGGCTAGCAACTGAAGTGTAGTCGATCTACCAGCCCGAAACCCAAATTGGTCATTTTGGGTCAATTGGTGATCCTCACTTCTGAGGTAAGATATAATCTTGTTGCGCACAGTCTTCACCAATATCTTGCAAGGAACACATGTCAACAAAACTGGTTTATAATTGCCTGGTAGGGCTGCATTCCCTTTCTTAAAGATTGGAATGGCAGTGGCAGTCATCCGCGTCTTAGACAATTTACCTGTTTTTCAGGATTTATTGAAAGTTTTCTTTAGTGGATACATTATCTCATCAGCCATTTGCTTATATAAAAAAGCTGATAAGCCATCGGAGCCCACAGTTTTGCTTTTCTTAGCCTGGGAAAGGGCTGAGGCAATCATACCATTACTGCCACACTGCAAATTTTATGTGCCACAGCGATGGTAAAAGTCGGCTGAATGCCAATGTCATTAGTAAAATTTGCCACAAATGTTTTATTTAGTAAATCAGCCTTAGCCAAATCGTCAATCAACAATTTTTGATCCATGTATAGGGGTAGGAGATTAGAAGATGCACTAGTCTTTTCGCTGAAGAATTTAAATAGCGATGAAGGATCTCCCCCTGCAATGGCTCTTAATTCCCTCTGCGTTTCGAACCCAGTTAAAGAGTCTAACACAAGCCTGCAGAGACTTATATGCAGAAAGACTTCCGGCACATTTATCGGTTCTGTACCTCTGCCACAGTCGTAGTTTATTTACAAAAAGCGTCCGAATACACCCGGCATACGCCTGATTTGATGTCCCTCTCATGTGCCGCACAGTGGTACAACCCTGTACAACATCAACAATATATGAGTGAAAGGCAATCCACAAACCCTCACAATATACGTCATCCCCAAGGATTGAATTCCAGTTTGTTAGTCCCAGTCTATGTTTTAGAAGCTTAAAGTTTATTTTGTTACCCATGCCAATTTTTGATGCTTCTCTGGAACATACTTCATCCGTCCGAACAATTCCAAAACAGACAGAGTTGTGGTCACTAGTACCAAGGACATCATCTACCACGACATCAATCACAACTCTCTCCGCATCCACTATGACCGAGTGCAAGATCCTTTTGCCTCTGGTTGACTCCTCAACAAGCTGTGTGTAACCCAGTTTTGAAACACCATTAAGAAAAATTTGTTGAGATGAAGAACAACACGACGATGGCCTCCATTCAATTTTTGATATATTAAAATCCTCCACTACTACGTTTGAAACTAAAGCAGATAAATTTTCCCTCAAAAAAACTTAACCATGTTTATAATATCCTCATGGACAGAGTTTCTTGGTATATATCCTAAGTTTACTAGACAAATGTGATGCCCAACGTCGAAACATATTGCCTCGACATTTGTGGAAACGGCCACAGGAGATACAAGTATTGTAATTTTATGAATCGCCAAGGCCCCCTTGCCATGACCCTCTATGTCTTCGAAGCACCCCGTATGGCAGGCCGTGTACCAATATTTGATCAGGGACACTTTCGTCTAACCAAATTTCCACGATGAATAACAAATCAATTTTGCCATCAGAGAGCAAAGACTTAAGCAGAGGCATTCACAAGCGAACATTTAGTGATAGGTGACGTCCCACGAATTTGTTCCGGGAAACACAACGCAAGTCCCAATATTAAAAAAAATTTCCCTGGTTCTTGACGTTTGTGTCATTTTGCCTGATTACAAAATCGTTTAACCTGCATCACACATGACTTACACCTGGACGTAAGATGAACGCCATACGTAATATTCAGGATGACCCCCACAAAAGTCCACAAGTGAGCAGCCCATTTTTACACGAAGGTCACTTAATTTCATATTGGGCTTCCACAGGCTCTCCAGTTTAAATTTTTCTTTTGGTAAGAGTCCGAGGATGAATATTTTTGCTGCCGTGGACCAACAAATTTTTGCAAATCGAGTTAGAAACTTGAAACTTGGTACAGATGTCATTCTTAGCAGTAGAGATAGAACAAGCTATGGAACCCCAGTGAAATACTACTATAGATCCTAGCACCCCTCCTCATTGAGGTTTGATCAACAAATTCTTGAAGATCATGATAAAGCATTAAATTTGGTACACATGTAATTCTTAGCATTACAAATCAAACCAACCATGGACCCCCACAAAATACCCCAAAGGGCCCCCCCCCCCCCAGATTTTCCCTGTGCCCCCCTCCCTGGTGCTTGACCAACAAATTATTGCAGATCGAGCTAAATGCTTGAATTGTGGCATATAAGTCATTTTTAGCAGTACACATCGAACCTGCCATCGAACCCCCATGAAATATCCCCAAGGTTCCTCCTCCAAGTCTCTAACCACCTTCCTGTGGTTTGACCAACGAATTATTGCAGACTGAGCTAAAAACACGAAATTCAGCAGATAAGTCATTCATAGTAGTACAAATTGAACTAGCCATGGGACCCTCTTGCGATAATCTGCATGTAACCACAACAGTCCCCCTACGTCCCCCCTCCTGGAGGCCTGTCCAACAGATTCTTGCAGATAGTGCTAAAAGAATGAAATTTGGTGCAGAAGTCATTGGTACCAGTAGAATTCAAACTAGCTATGGAACTCCTGTAAAATTCTCCAAGGCGCCTCAGTGCTTCCTCCTTTTCCTGTTACATGACGTTGAGTTATTCGTACTAGAAGAATGCAATGTGATACACCAGTCATTCCTAGCAGTAGAAATTGAACCAGCTGTGGATCCTCATGAAATACCACCAAAGCCTCCCCACCTCCCCCGCCTGTGCACCCCCATGAAATAAATTCTTGCTGAACGTGCTAAAACATGCATTGTAGCAGTAGGAAACGAACTACATATGGACCCCAATGAGATACACCCCCCTTCCTCAGTGTTTCTGTTTCCTCTCCATGAGGCTGATGATCAACAAATCCTAGTTCGATTTGTACTGCTAAGAACGAGTTATGTTCCAACTCATGCTTTAGCGGGATCAGCAAGAATTTGTTGGTCAATAACCTCATATTGGTCAGTGTGGGGGGGGGAAGGCACAGTAAGTGGCCTTATGGGGTATCTGACGTGATTCCGTAGCTAAATCGATTTATAAGGTAAAAATTGACTTGTGAACCAAATTTCATGGATTTTGAATCGATGTTCATGATTAGCCCAAATTCTGGCTCATAACAGTTGTATTGCACCTGGAGATCGAACCAATGAATCAATGCTCAATTTTTACAAATTAAAACATAGGTATGAAGAAGGCCTATGACCTTTTGAACACTATTTTAATGTGACTTCATTGTTGTTATTCTTCTTGTTAGGGGTGGGGGGATTGAGGTTCAATGGCGCATCGACAATTCTTGTTGGGGAAATGCTGCTCTTACCTAACGATCGAACCAAAGAACCGATTTTCAATTTTTATAGTTGAAAATTGAATAGTAAAAAGACTCTCTTATAACAGTTATTTTAAGGTGATTGTAGCATTTTTTCTGTGTTATTCTAGCAGAAACAAGAAAAAACTAATTCAAAATAGTATTAAAAATGTCCCAGCTTACAAAATACGGATGTAAGCCTTAAAAAACTTTAAAGCTCTAAAGGAACAGATATTAGAAAAAGTCATGTTAGTCATCAGCGTTGTAATAATACGTGTAAAAGAAGCTCCAGCTTGTTTTTTGGGACGCTGGAGATTCCTTTGCTCGTACTAGTGTGACGCTGATGGCTTAAATGTCTTTTGCTAATACCTGTTCCTTTAGCGATTTATGCTTTTTAAGACTTACATCCGTATTTTATACACTTAAGCGTTTTTTCATACTAATTTATTCCAAACATTGAAGTCATCTTTTTTCAGTTGGCCAAGCCATGAAAGCTGGCGTGCGATTCATATTTGTTAACAATAAATGTGAGATAATTCTGGAGCTAAATGTAACCTAGTAGCTACGGCCAAATATGTTGCTTTCTTTCATAGTAGACAATCTAAAAGTAATTTACCCATTGCAAAAAACAACTGTAGCTAATATAAATACCATTCAAGTCGAGTCTAATCTAGAAAAGCAAAAAAATGTTTTATTGCAAAATAATGAATCGAAATGTGTCACTATAGATGGTATTTCAGCAAAAAGCAAACATTTTTCAATTCAAGACAAAGCTTTCTCCAAAATGCAAACTGCCGACAACCCGTAACTGCCAGTACAAAACAGAACCTTAGGTCAGGTGTTCGTTTTAACTAAGGTGCAAAATAAATGAACTGACACTTTCCTCAAACAAATTATTAATACAACACTGAGTAAAAATACCTGCGTTTGGCATGAGAGGTTTATGCATGTAACACCAGTTATGTTAAAAAGATTTTCCTCCCAAAACCAACACTGGTATAAGAGCAGCCGCCCAGTTTCCAAAAAGGGTCGGCGTTTCAAAGTAGTGATATTATTCAACCAGGGATAAGCCACCAAGGTTAATCCTATAACGTCCAAAGTATTATTCCGTGCGATTAACCTTGGTGGCCTTACCCTGGTTGAATGAGATATCGCTACTCTGAAAGGCCGACCCTTTTGGGAAACTTGGCTGCTGCTCTTATACCAGTTTTGGTTTTGGGTGGATATCACAACTTTCATAGGCCTGTGAATACAAAGAATTCCACTGTCTAATAGTCACCTCTACCTTTTTTGTCTGGAGTGTCTATAAATTTTCTAATTCATAATTTTTACGTTTGCCATTGCCCAGTTAGCCGTTACACCAGTCAAATGGACATGGTTTGTCTTATTGCATGCCCATGTTTCACATGCTTAAGTCTATTTAACCCGATTTTTGAGCGCACTGGCCAACAAACGCTGATTTTCGTTTGCTTCGCTCACTCAATCGCGCATCCCCCTTTACTTAGCCCTCCCGAGGTTAACGTTAATCATTCAATCATAAACACATACTACAAACTCACGGAATGGTAAATGTTCCTACAGTTCTAATATTCTGGTGGCAGACGAAGATTACTAAAACTAATCAACTAACCAGCCGTTTAAAATTACTCGCCACTTACACTAGACTGCAAGAACAGTAAGTCTACATAAAATAAAATGTCAGCATCACGTTGTTGAGGACACTTTTTCTTCATAAAGAACACGTTCCCACCTGTGCTGACGATGTGCATTTTGTTTCCTAATCTTCTTTCCAGAAAAATTGTCCATTTTATTGTGGTGGGGCAGATACGTCAGTTTGGATTCGTGTACCGTAAAAAAAGACCAAACCTTTGCAATAAAAGATAAAGATATTCTGTCTCTTAGTGAACCAGCTATTTGCAAAAACAGTGCATTATGACAATTTAGTACTGAAACGCTAAGCGTGTAACACGTTAGCATGTTATAATCTACTGATGGATGACAATACAAACAATGGTTACAACAATAATTTTGCACTTACGAGCCACTTCAGGGCCACGTGCTTCTAGCTGCAACCCCCATTTTAGAAAAAGGCACTTCCCCATATGACACTGTACCTGTCTGCCGAAATTTCGATCTGACAATTTTTCCTAATGAGCTGTAGAGGTGTCTTTATACCCTATGTGAATTAACATTGGAGCCTGGTGATAGTAGTAATAATGCGTTGCGGCCCAAAACGGAAGTGACGTCACAATGACGTCACTTCTGGGTCAAGATGGCGGTGCCCACAGATTGCTTCAAAAATGGCGGTGAAGCAAAATGGCGCCCAAAGAGGAAGTGACGTCACAGGTGGTATGACGTCAGTTCTGGTCCACGATGACGTTGGTCCAAGGATGCCTAAAAAAAATGACTGGGAAGCAAAATAATGGTGTCTATAGACCATCATAATTTAAGGTAAACGGTTGTCTACAATCCCCACATCAAAGGGAGGTGTGACGTCAGCTATATTATATAAGGTAGTCGTGTTACATGCATTAATGACCATTTCGGTAAGAGTCACAATTACAGATGGACGAACGTCTTTATACACCCTCTGGTCGTGTAAGAACCTTTACGAACAAATGGCCACACGTTAGAAACCTGTCAGCGAGGGTACTGGCTGCATCAGGTTTTTATAGGTGGAAAGAAGAAATGGATAAACAATACAATGTAAACGATCTCGTGATGTGCCCCTATTGTAAATTTAAACTCGGGAGTTTGTGCAGAGTGACCAACCAATGTTAGGTCACAAGAATTGGGGCGCAGACTGTCCGTGCGCAGATTTGTACGTGCATTTCCTACTGGAAACAATGACGACGACAAAGTTGAATATTCTAAAGTGTATCCGCAAAGGTCGTATTCTGAATGTGCAAGAAAAAACTGTGATAGATGGAGTGGTATAAAAGGGGGAGAAACAGGTACATTTGGATCATACAACCACCGAGATGAATGCTGACCTGTTCACTCTGTCAGGACGGGAGAGTACGTTCGAGGGAACATGGGAGCACGGGGGTACACTAGCACCACGTAAAATGGCAGAGGCTGGATTCTTCAGGTGTGGAGACAAAGTAGATCGTATGTATGAGGCATCAGATACGACGATGTGCGTGTATTGTGAGCTGTGCATGTCTAATTGGCAAGTCGGTGAAAACCCATTGAACGAACACAAAGAGCAGGAGAAACACTGTTTATTCCTAAAACAGTTCTCAAAGGGTAACGATTTCATCGAAACTAGAGTGAAGGACATTATGTACCCATAAGGACGTGACGAATGTAATTGTTATGCTCACACATCGTATAGAAGATCAGAGAAACCCCTGTTGCAACAATCAAAGTCGGTTCGACCGTGATAAAAAGAGATGGAATAGCGGGTGACCGTTACATACACCTTCCAACCTTACACGTACCAACACGACGGGTCTGGAGCTAACACACTACTTGGACATTGTGCTCCTGTGTTTACTCGTGATCGATACGGGACTCATAATAAACAATGCCGTAGTTTACCACATAGAGGAAAAAAGGCCTAACCTAATAGAAAAATGTGAAAAAAATGCCATCTTTGTGGCGACTGTTGTGTCATATCTGAATCGACAAGGATACGATAATGCCAGCTGTCTAGATGTGCATCATGTGTCAAACGGAATAATTCTGGAAACAAAATGTGACGAGGCGAACACATTCCTGAATATTAATAAATATGTTGATAAAGTTACTAAATGTAGTTATGGTTTGACAAAGTATCAAGTTGAAATTCTATATACCCACCTGACCGCTATACTCCAGTCTGTCAGTTAAACAGCGCAACGAGTTATGTTTATTTTAGATCTGGCTTTGATCCAGCTGCTTGTAAACATCGTGAAATAAAATGATATGTCTATTTACTTTCGTCTGTTCGTTATTTACTTACGCTAGCGGCGAGCCACGGTTGACGTCATCGATCGCAAATGACGGCACGAGGCAATTTTTGTGCAGTGTCTCTCTCTGCGATATAGCCTGTTGTTTCCTATCAGTGTTGTTTGAAAACTGTACCATACGTGATATGGTGTTCAAACAACCAAAAACGCTAGATCAGGTTTTTTTTTTGTGAGTTGGACCACTTTGTTGGTTTGCCGAAAAAGACCAATCTGATTGTAAGTAAACCAACAAATGAATGAAAAGTAGTGGGCAAATCGGAGATTCCTGGAGAAAACCAACTCTCGTGACTGGAAGGTTTCAGAAAAAAAAGGAAGTTACAGTCACAAGGCAAAGTTAAGCCGAAAAGTAATAGTAAAGTATTTTGTAAATGAATATGTTTTTGAAAAGTTGAAACAAAAATCGTTAAAGTTTGAATATAAGTCTACCGAAACTTACGCTAACTATTCTAATACCATTCCCTATCTTACTATCATAATGTATTGTAAGAATACAGTATGATAGTAAGAGAAGCCCATAAAACAAAACGTTTTCCCACCCTAGTCTTTCTAACCAATATTTATTTCTTTAAAAAAATTAACGTATGTTGTGTACCATAAAAAGCAGTTGATTACAACGTTCGTTTACTTCATCCCTAGGAAAAAGTAAAGGAGAATAGTAATCAACTACGATTTATGGTGATTTCTTCTTCTTCTTTTTTTTGTTTTACACTTTTTATTCATATTTTTTTTTTGGTTTTCTTGTTCTCCTTTGTTATCGTGGTCGTCAGCCGGCGTCCGTTGGTGTTACTATGAACAAAAAAAAAAAGACGAGGTCCTACTTACTCACCATCGTAAGGGGACACGTAAAACACAAAATAATGTAGCATTAATAAACTAATTTCATACCGACTCCAAGCCGTTCGTTGATACGGACACGTTAGGGCCAGGACCTGACGAGCATCGGCCGAAGATCGGATCCTATCCCATGCGCTCAAAAGGTCCTTGTCTGTGAACGGTATTGGCGGAGGAGACGAAGGCGGTGTCACTTGTCGGATGGCTGGTCATGGCGGAGGTAGTGGCGGAGGTGGTAAAACGCCCACAGTAAAGTTGGTGGTGTTGTTGTTGTTGTTGGGAACACCACCACCATCCGCCACGTATTCCAACGACATACGACGTAGACCATTCCACCTTGGAAGAGACCAGCGGCCGCCGCAATGACCAAGCTAACCGTTAGCTGCCACATCGTGAGTCTGAATGAAGCTCAAACCCAAACGGATCCGATAGAAGGGATGCTAATGGCGTGAAAGGCTGGTTCTAGGGGACGACGAAGGGATGTTGAGTTCGCACGGCATTACGTTCAACATTCAGGAATGGCTCAGTTTCGAACATAAACTGCCTCAGTGGGTTGTACACTTCTATTACAATACACCCCGTCTACTATTCGTAGGACCTACTTTAATTATTTCATACTTTGATAATTATAACGACAAGTATATAGCAATGTCGAATCACGCTTCGGAAACCATTAAATTGTACGAGTCAGAAGTCCGCGCTTTCAACATTGCTCGTGGAAAGATTGAGGAGCGTCGTCAAATGCTATTGCATGGAACGCTGGAGTATCACTTATAGTCTTTTTTCTCTCTCTTTTTACTTCTCAGGAACGACTGACACCGACCGTCATTATTATTAATACGATATATCATTATTATTTTTATTATTATTATTATTATTATTATTATTATTATTATTATTATTAAATTCAAAAGAATGTCTACCTTGCAAACCCAATACCCTCTTAAACCAGAAATGTCCGTTGATTTGGGCAACTGCATTTTGCTAACCTGCAGTAAATTCAACGACGTCACCAGGGTCCACGTCGGAAGATATGTCGAAAATCCAATAACCTTTACACCTACGGGTCACGGGGGTCTGTTTTAGCATGGATGAATGGACAAAAATGCTACCATTATTTGAGAGGTGGATGGTAGCCCTTTCCGGTACCTGTCAGGCTCAGATTTTATACACAAGACCCAAATTCGGCATATCATACTTCACCATTGACAATGCGAAGGTACTGAGCATCGTCTCCCTGGATAAACAGACGATGGACGTATCGATCGACCAATTTAAAACGATCAAGTCATCGGTCGAGCAAATAGAAGCATGGGACCACGAGCTCGACGTATTAAGCCAGGATAGTCAAGTGTATTAACCTAAAAGCAATAAAAGTAGCAACTGCTAACGAACTGCTAATGACGTTCACCTGAACTGATATTCCCTACACACGCTAGCGATTGCTACTAATAATGATATTAACAATATTAATAATAATAATAATAATAATAATAATAATAATAATAATAATAGTATTTTATCAATAATAATAACCGGATAATGTCTCAAGGAACGTCATTCTCCTTCTCAGACTTGACGATGATGGAAGTGTCAGAAAACGATCCAACTCAGTCAAAAAGTACGAAGAGAAGCAAGACGACACCTTTTGGGAGCTATGTAACATACAGCGCACAACTACTCTTATCACCTACTGACAAATCCGTATGTTTCACTATTGTAGATGCCTTGACCTCGGAGATCCAGTTGAAAAGTTACAGCATCGGTAATTTCGGAAATGGAACAATTAATTTTTACCTGCGGTTTCATGTCCCCGTGAATCAAAACGTCATCGTGGGGATACTAAGAACAATCTCGGCCACTGCATTATTTGGAGTTACCCCATTAAGGACCAAAACGGCCACAAAAAACTGTTTGGTAGACCTATTCAAAATTGATAGTTTGCCCTGTGTGAAGCTGTCTGAGGAAGACGAGTCCATGTTACCGTTTGAACTATTGTTACCTTCGTGGTTAGAGAAGCACAAGGACAGGGTTTCTAGTTTGGATGATCCATTAACTCTAAGACACGCGCAATATTATCCTTATATTGCCACTCGCGTGATCAATTCACCGTACTTTAACAATCTTACAGTTTGAGTCATGTAATACTGTAGCACAAAAAAAAATAACATTAAACAACATGAAGTGAAGATCTTGGTTTGTGTTTATTATCGTATTAAGTTCCTTTAGATAAGTCACAATACATACATATAGTGTACAAGTATCGCGTAAAGGATGTTGGGATGACGAAAGCTTTTTTATTTTTTTTTTTTATTTTGTTAAAAAATATGTATATTTTTTCGTTTTGTCAGGAGTGCTATAAAAGAGGCGTACACGGCGTTCATTCATTCATGGACGCTCGGCTTCATCATCCCAGCAACCTTTTCTGCGTTGGACCTTCATTTAGTGGGAAGAGCACTGCTATCGTAAACTTAATTTTGAAATCTCAAGACGTTTTTAATCCACCCCCAAAAACCGTTTGCTATAGTTACGGAGAGGATCAGTCTCTTTTCGATACTTTAAGAGAGGCCAGTCCAATACCCGTACAATTTCACTCCACATTCAACAGAGACGTTTATGACAGAATACCGCGTGATGCACTTTTAATTCTTGATGACCTCGTATATTCATTACCCACCGATTTACTTCACGACGTGGTTTTGAGGGGTAGTCATCACAGAAGCATTACCGTGATTATCGTCGTACATAACTTATTTTCAAAGACTTTACGTACTGTCTCGCTAAATATGCATTCGTTTCTGCTCTTTAAATCGATTCGTGATATTGAGCAGTTGAAAGTTTTGGCCAACCAATTGGGAGTGTCTAACCATCTGGCTTCTATCACGCACGTCCCCGATGCAAAGTACACCGGTCTTTAGCCCTGAGATGCAAGCAGACAAGTTGCGGGAACACGTGTCTGTCATCCCGCGTGCTGTTGCCTCTGGGGTCGCCATCTTCTGGGGCCGTCCATCTAGCCGTCTGGCTTCAACCACGCACGTCCCTGGTGCAAGGGATGCCAGCACCCAAGTTGCGGGAAGACGTACCCCATGCTGTTGCAGCAAACTCCATCAACACCTACACAGACCTTCAAGTTCGCTAACGGTAAACCATTCGTCCTTGACCCTTCAAATTTGGTGTGCACTCTGCTAAAGGAACCCTCTCGACTCCCAAAAAGTTTCATAGCTCTAGCTCCCATAGGAAAAAAATCTCGATTTTTTGACGCCCACTGCTCTTTATTGGTTTCAAGTTCCCCAATCCCGAACTAAACATTCTAGACACTTCAAACTCGGTGGGCGCCATACCCCCAGGACGACCAAAAAATTTCAGACCCAAAGCCCTAGTAGAAGGAGCGCTATTAAATAAACCGGCCTAAAAACTTCGACCATCAATAGCGGACGAACGAGGCGAGCTACGACCCTGGGGATAGGCTAGATCGCTTTAGGAGGGCGAAATACCCCTGGCTACCAAGTTTCATACCTAAAACACGAGTGGTTATGGAGAAACAGCATACCCCAACCTAACCTAAAGTGCTCGGATCACGGCCAAAATCGGCATGCTCCATGGGGACGATGCTAGATGGACGCCCCAGAAGATGGGCGCCCTGGCACCAACCCTGTCTCGCTGGTGACCCAAGTGGCACTTTTTGCAGCATTACGGAAGGTACGGAAAATCGGTTAAAGTGTCGGGGCTCAAAAACTGGCCGTCTAAACTTGATGAAACTCGGTGTGAGGTTAGCCCACGTCCGTACGCACATTTTAAGCCCAACCACAGGGTCGTGAGACCTCTGTGAGCCGAGCTATTCGGGAAAAAAACCCTGCGACAGCCACTTCAAAAAAATGGGTAAGTCCCACTAACCTAACCTAACCTCACCTAACCACAGTTAGGTTAGTGGGACTTAGCCATTTTTTCGAAGTCCAAATGGTGACGGTTAACATCCGTTTCATGCTGCCATAGCTCACAGAGGTCTCACGGACTTGTGGTTGGGCTTAAAATGTGCGTA
>JAHWFP010083646.1:80056-113284 GCA_023313725.1 Lithobius niger
GCTCACAGAGGTCTCACGGACTTGTGGTTGGGCTTAAAATGTGCGTATGGACGAGGGCTAACCTCACACCGAGTTTCATCAAGTTTAGACAGCCAGTTTTTGAGACCTGACACTTTAACTGATTTTCCGAACTTTCCATAATGCTACGAAAAGTGCCTTTGGGGTTACCAGCACGACAGGGTTGGGGCCACGGCGCACATCTTCTGGGGCCGTTCATCTCGAATCGTCCCCCGGGCTCATGACGCTTTTGGCGGTGATCCGACCACTTTTCATTTTTCGTCGCAGGGTTTTTTTTTTATTAGCTCGGCTCACAGAGGTGTCACGGACTTGTGGTTGAGCTTAAAATGTGAGCGAGGACGAGGGCTACCCTGACACCGAGTTTCATTAAGTTTAGACGGCCAGTTTTTGAGCCCCGACCATTTAACTACGTAACCCTACATACGTTAGCAACGCTGGTTTCGTGTGTACGCGAGAGAAGCCATCCGGGGGGCAGCTCGCCGATTTTTTCGTGGACGCATGCCTTTTTTCGAATAGCTCGAAAACTTATCGTCCGATTTTTATGGGGTTAGGCTTGTTAGATCGGCAATGGAAGGACCTATCTACCTTCCAAAATTCACTCCTCTAGCACTTCTGGTTCGGGATTTGACCTGCGTTAGCTACGCTAACTGCACTGCCGCAGGGTATATAGGGACAGTAGTCTCACTGTAGCTGTGGCTGTACTAGCTGTAGTGGCTGTACTAGCTGGCCTATCAAAGTGCGGCTCTGTTCTGTGTGTCCCCGAGAGAGTAGGGATGCCTTCGGCATGCCTTGGACGATCTTGCCTGCTGATTCATTTGCCTCGGTTAGCAACGCTAGGTGCAGTGCCTAGCCTGTTTTTGCAACCGATCAGAGCAGGATTTGTTCAGGGCTTTGGCTACTCCATGCCGCCAAACCGCACTTTGGCACGGGCTAGAGAATCTCGTTTTCGTTAATAGGAATCCCCTTCTTCTGCTTTAGCAACGCTAAAGAGGGGTCAAAATCATAGGTATGGAGGGCAGCTCAGTGAGACCGTAAAGCCACGGTACACAAAATACATATCTGTAACATCTGTAACACGACAAGTTGTTGTTGGTCTCTAAGAACAACATCAGATCACTACGCCAGTCAGAAGGTATTTTCTCAAACAGTACCCGCAATTTTGGATTGGACATATCTTTTTCAGCCAAAATCGGCTTCCATTAAGGTACGATTGCAATGTGGGTCAGAAGGCATTTAACCCAGCCCTCAACATTTTCTGTTAAACAGAGGCAGCCCACAGTGATGCATGTGCGGCGAATTAGCCCCCCCCCCCCCGGCTCCCTAAGCATTTCCTCACATATTCCGGAATGCTGGGTGAGCTGGTGAATTCTGCTGTGATCAAAAATTATGGTGCAGAGAATTTGGCTAAGTCCAAGAAGTAGTGAGTTCATTGGAAACTTGAGCTTGTTGAAAAGTGGGTAAGAAGGCCTAGAATTGGACCAAAGTGGACCAAAGGAATGCCATTTTCAAACGATTAATGGAGGTTCAGAATGTGAAAAATGTTGGCGGCCGAAGGAATGGGTAGAGCAGGTTGGGACGTCCGAAACAAATGGATATGCTATTCTCCCATGCCAAGAAAACCTGCTGAGAGTCGTTGGTTCTGTTTAGCCGTGCAGACCCGCCGAATCGCTCTCAACAACCCCGGTGTCCTAATTTAGGGAGTACTGGGGTGGCAACGGTTACTGACTTGCTTTCTGCGGTTTGAGTGCACTATGTTTTCTTCGGATGGTTTGGGGGCACGAAGGACGGGTTAGCTGCTACGATGACGGAGTGTGTTTACTTTTTCGGCTAGGGCACACGAAGTCGGCTAGCATCATCAGTCTTATTCGCATGGTTCGGGCATATGACAAGTGGTGCAGGCAGGTCAGACCAGATCGGGTACTTTAAAGGAAGGAGTCCCTCGGTTCACCTAAATTCCGTCTTCTACGTACACTTTGGTACTCGATGAATTCTCCGGAGGAAAGGCAGCATGTCTTTTTATTTATTGCTTGCTGGAACTCCCGGGAACCCCGAAAGCAACGCCGGGGGTTAATATAAATTGCGTTCTTCCCTACCACAGAGGGATAAATGCGCTGTGGCGCCAATTACGGCATCGAGCAGTGTCCCGCACATTGCCGATGGCAAGCACTAGGGAAGGGCGGCTGTCTCGTGCAGCTGTGTTCCTGACCGCGCTTCGGCGCAGCGTGCCTGAACCCATAAGTGATGGGATTGAGAGAGTTCTGTAAGATGATTTGGTTCTGTGATACCGTGTGACTGCACGTACGAAATAAACGAAAGTAAGATGGGCAAGTAGAGCTTGAAAGCTGAATGGAAAGCAGGGTTCTGCCAAAGTGGTGAGGGCAAACCTGGAGAAAAAATGAAAAAAACCACAAATGCGCTCGGTACGAGAGACACCGCCCGTCCTCGTGACCGAAAAGAGCGTGACACAAAAGGACGATATTCAGAATTTGCTTGAGACTTACCTGCTGCTTTGTTGATCTTGCTGTGCGATGTCGCCGGAAGGTGTTAGCACTTGGGTGCCGGAGGCATGACATTTCGGGGAATGGTAGCTGTTGACGAGCTTTGAGCTTGGAAGCAGCATTGCCGTGACCTGAGTTGGGAGTCTCGGCTCTTGTGCTATAGATCCTTGGGCGGGCCTTTGATCCTTTGGCTTCGGCCTTAGAGGTTGGGTGTGTCGTGCACAGACCGCCGGCGAATGCATTTAAGAGACTGGTCTTGTACTGTGGATGAGCACTGACGCCTTGTCTGGGCCTACCGTAATCTTGCTCTGTCGGTCTTTGATTGTCCCGTGATTCTTCGGATGATTCGGGCACACTGGCTGCGTGGCGGGTACGCAAGGGTAGCATCCTAGGCATAGCTGATGAGCTTAGAAATGGTGTTAGACTGGACTCACTTGCGTAGTAGTCTGGCTGCCCCTCTTGCGCTCAGAACTAATTCGAGATGATGTTGACTGCAGGCCTGTGAGTCTGGTGAGTCCTGCTGAAAGAGTTAGCGGCTTGGCCCTACCGTAAGCTTCCTCCGTCGGTCTTCGGGCTATGGACGGGTACGCAAGGGTAGCATGTCAGGCCGTGTTTGAGCTCGAGTAGGTGGACAATCCTAACTTGCTTGCTTTGCATGTCTCCGTCTTGGATTGGGAGTGCTCGAGTGGTGGGCGAAGTGGTTGTTGCTTTTTGTTGTTCCTCGGGATGCGTTGACTGTGGGCGAACGGGTCTGGTGATGCGCTGGCAGAAAGTGCTTGAACAGTAGTGACTTGGCCCTACCGTAAGCTTCCTCCGTCGGTCTTCGGGCTATGGACGGGTACGCAAGGGTAGCATGTTGAGTCGTGTTCAAGCTGGAGTATGCAGACGATCCTAACTTGCTTGTTCCATGTGTCCGTGCCCTGGGTCGAGCCTATTAAGTGACAGGCATATCGGCTGTGGCTGGGCTTTTCTGAGTACGAGATGTGTTGGCTGTGGCTGAAATGCGAGGCGTTGTTTCGCTTCGGATGGATGTTGTTTGAGTAGTGGAAAAACGTGCCCTTGCGTGTGGTCGATGGCTTGCCGACTTGCTTTGTGGCCTGTGTGTCGTGCTTTCCCTCTCCGGAAGGTTGCGGGGTATGCGGGCTGCCGGCAATAAGGCTTGCCGTCGTGCTGCCGTAGGAGGTCGTTGGTGATTAGTTACCTGGTTGATCCTGCCAGTAGTGATACGCTAGTCTCAAAGATTAAGCCATGCATGTCCAAGTTCATGCCGAATCAAGGTGAAACCGCGAATGGCTCATTAAATCAGTTATGGTTCCTTAGATCGTACCATCCTACTTGGATAACTGTGGTAATTCTAGAGCCAATACATGCCGACCAGCTCCGACCTTCGGGGACGAGCGCTTTTATTAGAACAAGACCAATACGGATCCGCAAGGGTCCGTTCCCATTTGGTGACTCTGGATAACTTGGAGCCGATCGCACGGTCTTAGCACCGGCGACGCATCTTTCAAATGTCTGCCTTATCAGCTGTCGATGGTAGGTTATGCGCCTACCATGGTTTTTACGGGTAACGGGGAATCAGGGTTCGATTCCGGAGAGGCAGACCTAGAAACGGCTACCAATTCCAAGGAAGGCAGCAGGCACGCAAATTACCCACTCCCAGCACGGGGAGGTAGTTATGAGACGTATACAAGTCAGTCCTGGCTGGCCTATCTCTTCGCTGGTGTGATACCGACCATAAATACGTCGGAGAAATATTGGAGGGCAAGACTGGTGCCAGCCGCCGCGATAATTCCAGCTCCAATAGCGTGTATTAGAATTGTTGCGGTTAAAAAGCTTGTAGTTGGATCTTGGCTTCGAGGCGGCTGGTCACCTTTGGTTACAATTGCCGTCCTCGTAGCCTCACGATCCGACTGCCGTGGCAACAACTGGCACGACAGGCTGGTGACGATTTTACTTTGAACAAATTAGAGTGCTCCAAGCAGGCGAGTCCACGCCCGCATAGCCAAGCATGGAATAATGGAATAGGACCTCGGTTCTACTTTGTTGGTTTTTGGAACCCGAGGTAATGATTAATTGGGACAGGTGGGGCATTCGTACCATGGCGCGAGAGGTGAAATTTTTGGACCGCCGTGGGACGTACCGAAGCGAAAGCGTTTGCCAAGAATGTTTTCATTAATCAAGAACAAAAGTTAGAGGATCGAAGGCGATCAGATACCGCCCTAGTTCTAACCATAAACGATGCCGACTAGCAATCCGTCGGGTTACACCTGTGACTCGGCGGGCAGCTTCCGAGAAACCAAAGTCTTTGGGTTCTGGGGGAAGTATGGTTGCAAAGCTGAAACTTAAAGGAATTGACGGAAGGGTACCACAAGGAGTGGAGCCTGCGGCTTAATTCTACTTAACATGGGAAAACTCAGCCGGTCCGGACACTAGAACGATTGACAAATTAAGAGCTCTTTCTTGATTCAGTGGGTGGTCGTGCATGGCCGTACAGCTACTGGCGTGAGTTGGCGGTTAATTCCGCACGAAACTGGCGTGACTCTCGCCTTTAAATAGACTCAGTAGTAGCCCAGGAGGCTAAAGTCGACTTCTTAGAGGGATTTGTGGCGTTAAAGTCGCATGAAAGAGAGCCAGTACAGGTCAGTGATGCCCTTAGATGTCCGGGGCCGCACGCGCGCTACAGTGGGCGATTCAAAGAGTTTCCTGATCCGAGAAGACTCCGGAAAATCTTAGAATATCGTTCGTGGCTGTGATCGGGTTTGCAATTCTTCCCATGAACCAGGAATTGCCAGTAGGCGCCAGTCAGCATCTCGTGTCGAATATGTCCCTGCCCTTTGTACACACCGCCCGTCGCTACAACCCTTTGATGACTAGTTGAGTACCTCGGACTGACGTGGCTGCGGTGGTCCTCGTGTCATTCTGCTCCATGTTGGAACGAGGTGCGAAACTTGTCTTCGCGAGAAAGTAAAAGTCGTAACAAGGTTTCCGTAGGTAAACCTGCGGAAGGATCAAGACAAGCATCTCGTGCTCCGCCAGAGATTGGAAGGAATTCTAACGCAATCAGGAAAAGCCATGGTGTCCAACCAGACGGGCAAGGTCCCCTTCATCGTCGTCGACTGGGACTTGGGACTGGGGTAACCTGGAGGGTACCAGTCTGGCCCGCCTTGTGCGGGTCGGCCCTCACCGGGCTGCGGGTCGGCATGAAGCTGTATCGATCACTGAAAGGCTGCGGTGGGAATAGCATCCCTTTGGTCGTTTCCGAAAGTCCGAAACTTGATTGATCCCATTCGGGGTCTCGGCGGGGTACTTATACCGAGTGTCGTGCTCGGAGAGAGTTCGTGGCTCGTCCACGAACAAAGTTTAAAGATGTTCCACCCCATCAATCCCCATTTGGCGAAAGCTCCTGGGCAATGTTGCTGATTTGCAGAAGCTGCTGTTGGTTGTGTGCTGCTCTGTTTCTGGGGAGCATCGATGTCGAGTGCGAGAATCAGGAAGAGAGAGAAATAACCCAGGGCCTGCCAATAATGTTGCTCCGTCAGGCCTTTGATCGTCCCGTGATTCTTTGGAATCTCTCGGGTGCACTGGCTGTGCGGCGGGTATGCAATCAGCAGTATACTGGACTTGCGAAGATAGAGAGGTAACCCAGGGCCTGCCAATAATGTTGCTCCATCAGGTCTTTGATCGTCCCGTGATTCTTTGGAATCTCTTGGGTGCACTGGCTATGCGGTGGGTACGCAATCGACAGTATACTGGACTTGCGAAGATAGAGAGTTAAGCCAGGGCCTGCCAATAATGTTGCTCAGTCAGGTCTTTGATCGTCCCGTGATTCTCCGGAATCTCTCGGGCGCACTGGCTATGCGGCAGGTACGCAATTGGTAGTATACTGGGCTTGTGGCGAGAAAGTTCCCGATTCCCTTCGGTGTCTCTGTGACTTGGATGTGGAGTAATCGTTATTGTGTTTGCTGGTGTCGGTCTTGTACTGTGCATTGGCGACGCGATCGGCCAGTGCAGATGGCAGTGTCGTGCGAGTCGTAGGGATTAGTTCTTGTGACTAAACTGAGTGGTGCAAAACCGTAAGGTGTGAGATCAGTTAAACCTGGACGGTGTATCACCATCCCGCTACGACTGGGTGGGATGAGAGCACGGCATAAATCAGCATTGGTTGGTTTGTTGGTGTGAGCGGCATGTGGGTCCTTTGTTTTAAGCTGGTTGGAGCCATTGGACTAGTGGCGATGCTTCGATGATGTATCGTTGGGTCCTGGGCTTGGATCTGCCATTCTGATGTGGAGTTGAGCCATTGGACCAGTGGTGACCAAGACTTGGCCGATGAGCACTGTGACCCCAACGTTCTAGGCTGGTCGAGCAGTTTGAACTGGTGGTGACGCTTTGGTTGTGAGCGACGGATCCCCCTTGCCTTCGTGCCGGCAGATCCCCGTTCTAAACCGGAGTCGACCCTTCGGACCGAGATGCGAGACTGGTACAAACGTAAGCTGTTGCTTCGACGATCCCCCAGTCTTCTAGTGAGGATGAATCCCTTGCCTTAGGTACGACGTTTCGTTCTAAGCTTGCCGAGCTGTTTGGACTAGTGGCTTTGGTGGAGATCGGTACGCCTTACTAAACCGGCTGTTGGACCGAGTAAGTGAGACGAGTGGTGAGCTTTTTCGTCCTTTGGCTGCACTGTTCCGAACTGGTCGAGCTGTTTGGACTTTGGTTGTGGCTTTGGTTGTGGGTCTTGCTAGCGGACCCCACTTCTTGTAAGTCAACCTGGACCGAATTGCGAGACTGGTGATGAGATGTGTAAGTCTTGATGTTGGGCTCGATGTTCTAAACTAGGTTGGAGCTGTTTGGACTAGTGGCTTTGCTTGGTGAAGATTGGGACGCCTTTCTAAACTGGGATGAGCCATTGGACCGAGTAGCCAAGACTTGGTGGTGAGCATTCGTTCTCCTTGAGGGTGTGCTGTCTCTGAGCTGCCCCTCTTGTGTGCAGAACTGGTTCGAGATGTTGGCTGCAGGCCTGTGAGTCTGGTGAGTCCTGCTGAAAGAGTTAGCGGCTTGGCCCTACCGTAAGCTTCCTCCGTCGGTCTTTGGGCTGTGGACGGGTACACAAGGGTAGCATGTCGGGCCGTGTTTGAGCTCGAGTAGGTGGACGATCCTAACTTGCTTGCTTTACATGTCTCCGTCTTGAATTGGGAGTGCTCAAGTGGTGGGCGAAGTGGTTGTTGCTTTTTGTTGTTCCCTGGGATGCATTGACCCGTGGGCGAATTGGTCTGGTAATGTGCTGGCAGAAAGCGCTTGAACCTTAGCGGCTTGGCCCTACCATAAGCATCCTCCGTCGGTCTTCGGGCTATGGACGGGTACGCAAGAGCAGCATGTTGAGTCTTGTTCAAGCTGGAGTATGCAGATGATCCTAACTTGCTTGCTCCACATGCGTTCGTGCCCCGGGTTGAGCTTATTACGTGACAGCTGGGCGTTTCTGAGTCCGGGATGTGTTGGCTGTGGGTGAAAGAGACTGGTGATGTGCTGCTGAAAGAGTTTGCTCCGGCTTGGCCCAACTGTAAGCTTGCTCCATTAGTCTTCAGGCTATGGACGGGTACGCATGGGTAGCATGTTGAGCCGTGTTCGAGCTTGAGTAAGTGGACGATCCTAACTAGATTGCCTCGTGCCTCTGTGTCTTGGATTTGGATTGGTCTCTGAGCTAGTCGGAGCAGTTGGACTAGTGGCGATGCTTCGTTGGTGAGTGGTACGCCATTCCGAAGTGGAGTTGAGCCGTTGGACCGGCAGCAAAGACTTGGCGATGAGCAGCCAAACAGCAGATATTCCAGCTGATATGTCAGAGTCGTGTGCGTCTGGGCATTTCTGAGTTCAGGATGTGTTGGCTGTGGGCAAAAGAGTCTGGTGATGTGCTGATGAAAGAGTTTGAACTTTGACTTAGCCCTACCATAATCTTACTCCGTCCGTCTTCGGGCTGCGGGCGGGCAGGTAAGGGTAGCATGCTGAGTCGTGTTCTGAGCTTGAGTAGGAAGACGATCCTGACTCGTTGTCTCGTGCCTCTGTGTCTTGGATTATATGAGTGCCTTGGCCGCTCTGTGTGTAGGGAACATTGATGTCGAGTGCAAGAATCGGGTGTGAAAGACTGCAAGCCCGGGGCCTGCCATTTATGTTACTCCGTCAGGTCTTTGATCGACCCGTGATTCTTCGGAATCTCTCGGACGCACTGGCTATGTGGCGGGTAGGTTTCAGATAGTATACCGTGCTTGTAGTATGTGAGTGAAAGCCAGCCCGAGGCCTGCCAATCATGTTACTCCGTCAGGTTTTTGATCGTCCTGTGATTCTTCGGAATCTCTCTGGCACACTGGCTATACGGCGGGTAGGTTGCAGGTAGTATACCGGGATTGTTGCGAGAAAGAAATTCCCGATTATCTTCGGTGTCTCTGTGACTTGGATGTGGAGTTGTTATTTGCTGATGTTGGTCTTATACCGTGCATCGGTGACGCTATCAGCCAAGTGGCAATGTCGTACGAGTCGTAAGGATTAGTTCTCGTGACTAAACCTGGACGGCGCATCACCATCCTACCCGCGAGGGATGAGAGCACGGCATAACTCGGCATTGGTTGGCTTGTTGATGAGAACGGCGTGTGGGTCATTTGCTCAAAGCTGGTTGCAGCCATTGGACTAGTAGCGATACTTCGGTGATGAATTGGTGGGTCCTCGCTTTCGGGCTTGGATCTGCCATCCTGATTTGGAGTGGAGCCATTGGACCGGTGGCAAAAGACTTGGCTGATGAAAACTGTGGTCCCGACGTTCTAGGCTGGTCGAGCTATTTGGACTGGTGGCGACGCTTTGGTGGTGAGTGACGGATCCCCCTTGCCTCCGTGCCGGCAGATCCCCGTTCTAAACCGGAGTCGACCCTTCGGACCGAGTTGCAAGACTGGTGCAAACGTAAGCTGTCCTATCGACAATCACCCAGTATTGTGAGGATGGATCTCTTGCCTTTAGGTCCGACATTTCGTTCTAAGCTTGTTTAGCTGTTTGGACTAGTGGCTTTGGTGGAGATCGGCATGGCTTTCGAAAACGGAAGCAAGACGAGCGGTGAGCCTTCTTGTCCTTTGGGTGCACTGTTCTGAACTGGTCGAGTTGTTTGGACTGGTGGCTTTGGTTGTGGGTCCTGCTAGCGGACCTCACTCCACATAAGTCAACCTGGACCGAATTGCGAGACTGGTGATGAGCTGTGTAAGTCTTCGATGTTGGGCTCGATGTTCCTAACTAGGTTGGAGCTATTTGGACTAGTGGCTTTGCTTGGTGAAGATTGGGACGCCTTTCTAAACTGGGTTGGGCCGTTGGACCGAGTAGCAAAGACTTGGTGGTGAGCACTCGTTCCCTTTAGGGTGTGCTGCCTCTGAGCTGGTCGGAGCAGTTGGACTAGTGGCGACGCTTTGGTGGTGAGCGACGGATCCCCCTTGCCTTCGTGCTGGCAGATCCCCGTTCTAAACTGGGTTGAGCTGTTGGACCATCAGCAAAGACTTGGCAATGAGCAGCCTGGCCTCGTCGTCGGGCTTGGAAGGTTCTAAGCGGTTTGAGCCATTCGGCCTGGTGGCAACGCTTGGCAGTGAGCTGTGGGTTCGTCCTGTGGCACATCTCCAAAGTGCTGCCGGACCTAGCGGCAATAGTGGCGGCGAGCCCTTTAACTCGGAGAGGTCTCTTGGAACTGGTCGGAGCAGTTGGTCTAGTGGCTACGTTTCGGTGACGAGTGGTACACCATTCTGAACTATAGCTGAGCTATTGGACCTGCAGCAAAGACTGGTTGGAACTTGTTGAAAGGCAGTCGTTTCGAAAGTTGCCAGTGCTAGACTAAAGTGGGTGTTTGACGAGACATTCATGAACTAGCTGGCTGACGAGGTGGCTAGGTTTTGAACATTGGGACGGTCGTGTTTTCCGACGAGTTCCGTAGTGTAGTGATCCACCAGAGGCCCGTTTTTCCTTCTGGTCTCGAATGTTAGGCGATCAATGACTGTGGATCATGAGGGTGTGATGGTGGACCGAGACCACTACTTACAAGCCTGAGGATGACCCTTACTGGATTATGACTTAGATGATGACTTGGCATGTGGCTAAGTCCAAAAACTGGGACTTTGTACTGAGGGGATGGACTTGGTCTGGACCATCCCTGAATCAAAAGAGACCCGCATACTAGCCAAGCTCCGCAATGGTGAAGTTTGGCTTTTTTTTCCCTTTAAATGGTGACGGTTAACATCGGAACACCCAGAGAATTCGGCTAAGTCCCACCCAAAGAAAACCTCGCAATGAGGCAGGCCCTGCTTTTTTTTACTCTTAGAATGGTGACGGTTAACATCACAATACCAAGAGAATTTGGCTAAGTCCAAGTCTTGCCAGACCCTGCAATGAGGCATGGTTTGGCTTTTTTTCTGACTGTTTTTCATTACCCCATATGGTGACGGTTAACATCGCAATACCCAGAGAATTTTCCCACCCGAAGAAAACCCCACACCCTGCCATCACCTGAGACCTGGCATTCATCGCGGTTTCAGACGCGGGTTGAGTACCTGAAGCCATGACGAATACCGGGTCCAGTGACAGTGAGGTTTGGGGCTTTTAGTCTTTTCCTGAAAAGTCAAAGTCACAGTTAGGCAAAGGGAAAACATAATTCTGAACAAAGGTTACAAGGTTTATTCGGCGTTGGCTGTACAAAGCAATACAGATTTAATGAAAGTTCAGCCTAAAAATCGAGATCCAGGCGATCTTGATGCAGCTGCCAACAAGTTCGTCACCCTTCTTCTCGAGCTTTCGTCTGTGCACACGTTCGTGCGACAAGTGGCGCACCACCATATGGTCTCGTGCCGTTCCTGTCTGTACTTCCTGCACACCTGGCATCTGCGGCTCCTCGTACTCTTCTCGTGGCGATGACTGGTACCCAAGACGGCTGGAAGTCTTATGGGGCGTGTCTTGCGTACTCGATTGATGAGTTGGTTGGCCAGCGATCTTCGATAAGTCAGCTGGGAGTGTTTGCCGGCCTTATCGAGGCCGCAGACCATGACCATGTTGAGCCTGGCGTTGACGAGAATCTGGTTGAGCTTTTGGAAGAAAAGGTAGCAGTGCCATCTAATCGACCTCCTGCCGACGTAGAACGAGGAGATGAGGTGATTGGCCATGTCCACGCCATTCATGCCCTCCGTGTAAGTCGTGTCTGCCGGTGGGCAAGTGACTAGGTGTTTCTGGCCCCCGATGAGTCTTCTGACGGTACATTTTCTGGCCAAGGGTTCCACGTGGGTGCTGAGTAAAGGGACAGCCTTGGTGTCACACCAGATGCTCAGCAGTAGCTGGCCGCTCTGACGCAGGATACGTTCGTGCTCCTTCTTGAATTTGCGCAACTCCTCAGTGAACTCGTATGGCATACCGGCAGCATTAGCGCGTAGGCTCCCGCATCCGAAGGTTCCTAACTGGGCGTAGAGGACCTGAAACAGCAGTGCCGAAGTGAAGCGGTTGTTGCAGACGATGGTGTAACCCTGGTTGAGATAGTGGCACGCGGTGTAGATCGTTGTGCGAGCCATCTTGTTGTTCTCGAGTTCTTTGGCGGGGTCTTGGGCGGGGTCAATGGCCATGTGGCGTTTTTTTCCTATGTGTGCCTCGTCATTGAGGATGTAACCGTCGAACGGGTCGCAGAGAGTGAAGTGTTCAAAGCCAACCTTGATGGGCTTCTTGGGCTGGTATACCTTGATCTTGGATCTTCCAGTGTATGCAGTCATGTACTCGTCTATGCAGAGAACTGCACCTCTGGGGTTCCTGCACTAGCGGAATGCCTGGTTGATAGCGTCCATCATCGGTCGCACCTTCATTATTGCGTCCATGTCCTCCTTGGCCTTTTGCTCTTCCATGGATTGCCTGGTCGTATGTGATGCAGTCTGGGGATCGGTGCCGGTGAAAGACGGTTCTTCGAACAGCCGAAAGTTGTTCCAAATTTGATTGAACCTTGTTCTGGTCATGGTCGATCTGATGGAGTGGTCTGCCCAGGTCGTTGTAACCCATGAGTACCAGTAATCCGATGAAGGCCAAAAACTTGTCTTTCGTCAGTGGTACTCAAGTGGGAGTGGGATGTGGTTTTTTCCGTTTCGGCGATGTTTGGCAGGCTTGCGTAGTTGTCGTTACTGCTGGGTCTTGGCTGGAGTTGGAGTTGGAAGTGGCCTCTGCTTGTTCCCCGGGCTGAGGGACTTGCGACGATACGACCGTTGATGGTGTCTCCTTGGCAGCTGGCTCTTGGCTAGAGTTAGACCCTGCTTCTTCCCTTTGGATTTGTGCTGGCTGGATCGGCGACGTTGACGACGAGGACTCTGACTGGCTCCTGAGTGTCTTGTCCACCTCTGCACACATCTGCACAAGCACCAACCGTCCTGTGCTCGGATCTTCTGGGGGTTCTGTTCTCGAGTCTTCTGGGGGTTGTACTGGTGGAGAGCTTGGCTGAGACTGTTGTTGGCTAAAACGGTGATTGACATATTGGTTATACTGGCGTGGCGCATCTTCTGGAGGTAGCCACTTCGAGGAGGCAATAATCGTTTCCTTTTTTGCTCAGGTGGCTCGGGGAACATATTACTTCTGTAGATCTTGTCATACAGTGCGACTCGCCAACGTCGTTTCATGGCTTCTAGTTTACTCGGTTCCAGTGACGGTGGCGGTGATTGTGGGGGTGGTGGCTCGACTACATTAGCTGACGTTGTGTTGGCTCTTTCTTCCTCCTCCTCCGATGAAACGATGCAGATGACCTCCTCGGATTCTTTACTTATGATTCTACCTAAAAGACCCCGAGGGATGGGAACGAGTCCTCTTTTGGTTCTTCTCATAAATGGCAGCGGCTGCAAAGTTGCGACTTTGGCTTCTGGCTTGCGATTTTGGCTGCATGACGAGACCTCCTCTGCCGGTGTGGGACGACGTAGTAGGACCGACCAACTGGGCTCATATGTGGGCGACGTCGCTTCTGATGATTGCATTGGCATGGGAGTAGTGGGCAAGGTTTCTGTTAAGGTTGGAGGTCGTGGTGGGCTTTCTGGCCTTAGCGGTCATGGTGGACTGTCTTTCCTTGGCTGTCGTGGTGGACTGTCTGGCCTTGCTTCTTCCTCCTCACTGATGGACATCGTAAGGTAGGTGTTGGCATCGTCCTCTGACTCGGTTTCTTTTAGTTCGTCATCTAACTCATCCTCATCGTTGACTGATTCTTGGCTGCTGCCTTCATAGTAGTCCTCATTTTCCTCGCAGTAATATGGGTACTCTGATTCGTCCTCCTCCTCGGCCACATCTGTTTTTGGCATTGGCGGCTGTGCTTGGCTTGACCCGGCTTCTTCTTTCATGTGGACGTCTGGTTGTGGCATTCCCAGCTCTGGTTCAGTCGTAATTCCAGTGAGTGGCAAAAACCAACAGTAAGTGATATGGGGTGGTGATGGATGCGCTGGCGGAACCAATGATTCGACTGTTGTGTTGGCCACGGCGATATCGTCCTCCACGGCCAATGGCTCCCCGTGAGTCAAAGTCCCTGCATTGTCTTTCGGTCCTGGCGTGTTGGCTGACTTGACGTTCCGTTTGCTGCGTTTGGCATTGCTGGTCCTCTCTTTCATGAATTCGTTGGTCCTCCATACGATGAAATCTGCGGTCTCCCCGAATAATTCCATGAAAAAATCCAACTCCTTGCTCTTCTTGTTGCATCTGCCAATCTAGCCCATTGGAGGTCCGGAGAAACCTTTCTTGTCCTGGTACTCGCTCAGCTCTTCCGTGCACACCCAATGAAGTTGACTCTGAGTCTTGCCGGCCCTAGACTTCTCTACTATGAGGTAGATGGGAAAGTCGTCCATCGGTGCTTCTGCAGCCGTCATCTTGTCTGCCCGCTTCTGGTCGAAGAAATGATTCACATGTGGCGAGTAGGCCCTTACATACGCGTGACGACTGCACATCGCTTCTGCTCAAATGTATGCAAGATCGTGAAGTGGTTGCCACATGACGCAACGTTGTGCAATATTGTGCAACATCCGCGGAACCCGCATCTGGGTGCGGGATAGCAGGATGTGATTGGACCACGCGGAAACAGCAACCAGTCGTGAAGGGCAATGGGCCGCAGATTGCCAGACACTGCAGGTGATCATCAATTGTGTGGCTTTCGATGAAGCCACGTGCCGTTGTTGCGAACATGGTGTTTGGCATCGGAAATTTGGGGGCAAGGCGGAGAAGCTCACGCCTTGCCTCCCGACATGTGGGTTCGTGACCAAAAAACCAAACAAGGCAGGAAACAAAAGAAAAAGGAGTGGCAGGGTGATTGTGGGGTGGAGAATGGAATTTCTGAGGGAAAAGCTGATCAATGGACATGTTACCTGGATCCCAGTTTGCTGGACGTTCCCAAGACAGTGTTGCCGAATAGCTAAAGATTTCTTGTTACCTGTTTACAAAGAAGCAACCAAGGAATTGGGTGACTTTCTCCTAATAGATATTCATCCTCTAACGCCGGAAGCGATAAGGTTTCGTTCTAATATTTCTAAGTTACCTATAATGGTGTACCAACCAAAATGAAGGTTAGTAAAATATTAGACTTTGTTCCTTTGCTAGAAGTGTTAAATTAAAAAAAAAAAACTTCCAAACGCGTTAAGACGATTTTGCTACAGTGCCCTGAAATAAGAGAAGTGTTGTGCTTAGCATCATTAAATTTATTAAACGACCATTTAAAGAAAGACACTGAAAAGATATAAGAAGGTACTTTTGAAACTAGCATCCAAAAGCTGCTCAAACAAAGACAAACATAAACACCTGTCCAAGAATCAAACGGGAGGTTTCTTAGGTGCCCTCTTGGGACCCGTTTTAGGCCTATTGGGTGGACTAATAGCCAAATAGAGATGTATAAACGAATGCAACTAACGCCTTTGGACGTAGCGCCGACCAGGGACGACAGCTAGGTCCCACTCCCCAGGTCCGCGTTTACCCAACCTCTAAATAAACTGGACGATACCATGAAGAGTATCCCAGGGGACCAGTTCCTCTCGGAATACGACAAATCCAAGTTATATACACAAGCCCTTCAAAGATATTTGGACGTTGACAAAAAGTACGAAGACGACGTGTTGAAAATAACGTTTGCTACTCCCAGTATCCCGGCGCCACAGGTGCTGGCTGCAGCCTTGCCGCAGGGATCGGCCGCGTCAGCGGCCGTCGGGCTAGCTGTTTCCCCGGCCCCAGCCTGCCGACGAATTACGGTTAAACTTGAAAGCGTTACCTAAAGTTTACAGGGGAAGGGTCGAACGCATGTTAAACAGTGGCAACATCGATTACGACCCGTTCGGACAGTTGGTGCACGAGGGTAAAGTGATAAAGGGATCGAATGTCGTGGATTTGCTTCACGGTGCAATCACCAATAACAAAGCTGTAAGAAAAGAGGCTCATTCCGTTCCCGGATAGCGATTTATAAAGGAATATGTACCTTACAAGACCTATTTGCGTCGTTCCGACGTATATAAGCCCTCCCCATTTAGATCCACTCCTTCCGGCGTGTGGCATGTCAGGGGAGCGTCGGGAACGTAGGCGTTGGACGATCTACCTTTAATCGATTTTGACAAAGACTTGCCTTCTACGGATAAAAAAGAAGATGATAAAACTTTAGATTGGAGTAATGACTACCACTGATAGGATTCTGAGGTCTGTTTACTACGACCCGAGTGACGAAGAGAGTTTGGGAGGGGTCAGCCGACTGTAGAGATCGGTCAGGGCAAAAGGGCACGGGATTACGTTGCGAGCTATCAAAAACTGGCTGAAAGGAGAATCTAGTTACACCCTATTTAGGCCTATTAAACGTAAATTCGAACGTAACAGGGTCAGGATGGGTGGTGCGGATAAATTATGGGGGATGGATCTCACAGATGTCAGTAACTCGGCTCGTGAAAATGATAATATAACTTTTTTATTGATTGTGATAGACATATTCACCAAAGAGTTGTTTGTTACGCCGCTGAAAAATAAAGATGCCGGGACCGCCAGTATAGTTTTAACCGAATTATTTAACAGGGGCGTGTACCCTCGGCCGCATGAAGGGACAAAGGAGGTGAATTCCTGGGTAGACGCGTAAGTGACGTATTTAAAAGGTACAACGTGCACCATTACGTCACTCAAAACGAAGACTTAAAATGTACAATAGCCGAAAGGGTAATCAGAACTTTAAGGGGGCGAATAAGCCGTTTTCTGCATGTAAACAACACTAATCGTTACCTGGACGCTTTACAAGATATAGTACGTGCCTATAATTGATCTTATCACAGCTCCATAAAGATGGCGCCCGTAGATGTAAACGAGAGCAATAAAGGAAAGGTGTTTGTCAATTTGTACGGTGGTGGCTACAGGGTGGGAGACCCCGTTAGGATGGGGTTACGTAGTAGGGTGTTTGGTAAGGGCTACACCCCGAATTGGACCGAAGAAAACCGTAAAGGCGGGATCCCCACGTACGTCGTTAGGGATTACAACAATAACTCTATTTTAGGCACTTGGTACAAAGAAAAGCTTCAGTCGGTTAGAGAACCCGAGGTATATAAGGTTGAACGCGTCCTTAAGACTAGGAAATGAGGTGGGCGCACAGAATATATCATGAAATGGTTAGGTTACTCTAACTACTTTAACTCTTGGACTAGTGATATAGCGGACATTTAAATTAAAAAGAAGATGTCTGATACTGGATTCTATCTGTGCCTGCCTTAGAACGCATCTATGAGTTTATATCCTGATAATATTTTACAAAAGTGTACCGTTCAATTAGCCGTACCTATTCACCTAGATGGTGAATATGAAGTGGCCTTGAGTCATATGACCTTCCCAAACAATTTTAACGTTACTTACAACAGTTTTATACTAACCGTTGACGACTCTGCCAAATTAGTACACCAAGACGTGAACGGGATTCCTGTTGAGTTGAGTTGTATAGTACCTGGGACTCATTACGGTACGTTGATTGATCTGGCTGACGATATTAACGCCGAAATTAGGAAGATTAAACTCAATTTGGGGCTTTTCGTAGACGAGGCTTACGGACCAATCACCCCTAGCCTACACTTTGATACTCGTTACAAAACGTTTCGCGTTAAGCACTTAGTGTCTAAATTACCTGGAGGTAATATTTACCCGATTTTGTCACCTAGTTTAGCCGATAAATTCGGGTTTAAACCAGAGATATTTGAAGGCATTCCTACCGTTTTAGAGACTAGCAGTGACGTGCACGAGTTTAGAGTAGGCCTACCCGCTCCTTGTGGGTTTACAAGGACATTATCACGCCTCAGTTCGTGGGTGACGTTAAAGCACCTTTATTGAGAATTGTCAGCATCGAGGAATCTAAAGGGGAGGACACAAACGCCGTATTTTACAGACTGCATTATTATCCTTTGTTAGGCACAACATTGCGTAACATTAGTATAGATATTAGAACCGACAGCGGTTCCCCCCTTCCTTTCGGCTCTACGGGTAAAGTGGTTTTCAGTTTACATCTCAGACCTATAAATGGGCGAGCCTAACGTAGTACGTCATCATTACGTCATCATGAGGCATTCCTGCCCTTATACGGATTTTTACCGATCCCAGGCTGGTGGCATTCCTGTATTCTCGGGACAGGTCCACCAAAAATGGCACGGATGGGGCAGCCTGTTCGTCCCTGGGACGCGTAGTCATACCTTTTCTAAAGAGTATAGATAGCTATTTTGGGAGAAAATCACTCAGTATGAGCGTTGGTATAGGGGGTGATGTACTAGGTGGTATGAACCTCAAAGATTCGGCGAAAGAAAGGCTAAAGGAAACTGCTAGCGGTATGATGTCTGATTTAGGACAAAAATTGCAGGGTGGGAGAGGAGGGCGCTGAATAGGACAGTGCGGCTCTGGGATTAAACATAAACGTTTGAGCAGTAAAACGCACAAGAAGAAGAAGAAGAAGAAAAAGATCAAGACCATTTTAGATTAGAGTCACCTCTATATAAACTTGGGGTTCCTTTCAGTCAGTAGCCATTCACGAGCCGCAGCCATGAGTATCTTAAGCCCTTTTTCCTGCGAGTGTCTTCTTAGCCCATTAGATAAGTTTTGGACTAGGCGACCTTCATACCGCTCGCCAAACTCTGTCAGTAATACGGGTTTTAAACGTGTATTGAGCCTGATGCGGCCTGATTCCTCTTATTGAAGGTAAGGTGATTGATTTGTGCACGAATTCTGAACGTTTTATCGTCCTTGTGGTTGATTTATTGATCTTGAACTTGGATAAATCTACTGCGTGCGAGCGGCAAACTCCTACGGAAGCTGGTAGGTGATATTATTGTTTTATAACTTTTGACGACGTTTTGTGGGATCGCAACGGAAATCTCTCCAAGGATGAATACGGCGGGCTCAAAAGGAAAAAGGAAGAAAAGAAATCCAGATACAGTTTTAAAGTGTAAAAACATCACTACCCGTAGGAATTTGCTTCCAAAGAATAAATCTGGGAGGCAACATCTCCTGGATTCAACCGCCATAAATTACAATTTTAATGGTCATACAAATACTCCTCCTGGGAAAAATAGTACCCCAGTTATAGCTGATAAGGGTGTCACGTTCAACAGTGATACTAGCCTACCAGCTTTATCTTCTGTGAACACGAGTATTGAGAGTTTGTGCTGTTCCGACATCACTGACGAACAGAGTCCAGCTGTTCCAGGGGATCTGGAGATTTATAACGGCAAGCCGCTAACAATGAACTTTAATAACGACTGTTACGTGAACTCTTACATGTCGATGTTCCAGGGCTTAGGTACAGCCTTTGACAACGTGGAAAACGCTATATCGTACTCCGACTACAAGAGTGGACATTGTTTCTTCTGCTTCGACCTAACTGACTACAGAAACGCCAAGGATCCTTCTCACGTGTCTTTAGTGAAGAATGGTATATGAGAATAGAACTGGCATTTGCGAATATTTTACGCCAAAACGTTACCGTGCTAACCCTGGGAGAACACGAAGCTATTCTCGAGATTGACGAAAGAAGAAACGTGCTGTCAACAGAATGAACACCTCAGAAATCAACGCCATTTTGAGACCTAGGTGCGCCACGTTCCTAGGAACCTTTCCAGCAAATCACGTGCCAAATTTACGTGGTTGGTACATCGTAAACCTGGACACTTGCGACCAATCCGGAAGCCACTGGGTCGCCTTGGGACCTACAGAATATTTTGATCCCTACGGCTTGCCACCCTTGTCATATTCTATCATAGATTATTTAAATACTAATAGTTCTACTAAACGGTGGCGGAATGTAACTCACTTTCAAGAATACAACACCAGCGTCTGAGGACATTACTGTATTTATTACATATTAATGAGATGTAACGAATATTCACCCGATACTATTGTCAAGGTTCTTAAAGCCGTTAAAACTCCAGATCAGTATGTATACAACTTTGTAAAGGACCTGTAATTAAGTCGGTAATGATAATAAAGCAATGCGATAAATGTCAACATGACTTGTGTTTGTTTTTATTTCCGTTTTTAGGACGCAAACATTAGGTCACCCCGCCTTCCTTTTTTTTCTTTTTTGTCTATGCTGCTGGCTATATAAGTGTCGGGATGTTGATGTTGTTCATCTTCAGATCTTGTGTTTTGATGCTGACTAATTTTCTAACGCAGGTAATCCAAAATGGTTCACAGGTGCGATGAGTGTGATAAGACGTATACAACAACGAGAGGTCTGTCTAACCATCGTGCATGAATGCATTCGTCTAGGAATCACGTTTGTGATACTTGCACAAGTTGCTTTACATCCAGCATCGGCCAACGGAGGCATAGACGGCGCTACCTCATCACCTGCGCTACCTGTCGTTAAACCTTTGAAACTAAAGACGATTTTTTACAGCACAATGCTCACCATCATTCTTCCGTTCCACAGGACAGTGTAGGTCCTTTACACGTTCGAGCATCAGCCTTCAGAAACTTTTTCCAGCGATTTATGAAGAGTCTACGTCATCGCTGGACGTTGAGGCCTATTTCCATTTATTCCGATTTTACTTAGAGCAGTTGTTTGCCATATTACAAGGAAGGCATATGCAATTTAAATTCATACTATGTTTGACTCTACTGTTGGAAAAGCCAGGATTGGGAGAAGAAGAATTAACGACCATGTCTATCTACCTTTGCAGTACGGCGTTAATTGTTCTGAAACCCGAAGACATACAAACTCAACTCGACCTGGCCATTTCTAAAATACTACACCAACTAGACATTTTTTGTCGACACGGATCTGGCTGGGTTGTATCTAAAATTATACGGTGCGACGTCCATGTAGGCAAGTACACACCGCACGCAGGGGGGTGCAGTGTTGTCTTATTGGACGATTACCTGAAGAACAAGAAAGCCATAATTAACGTAAAGTGTTTCGATAGCAAATGCTTTTTATACAGTGTTTTGGCTGCGCTGCACCCCGCTCGTCATAATCATAGCATTGTCGAACATTATGCTCGGTACGAAGGTACGCTTAATTTAAATGAAATCAGTTTCCCTACGCCTGTGGACCAAATACCGAGGTTTGAAGCTCAAACAATCTCTCGATTTGCCTGTACGGTTATGAGGACAAAAACATTTTTCCCATTCATATCAGCAAACGAACGGATTGTACCGAGGTGAAGCTACTTATAGTCCAGTGGCAGCATATTGTTACGTCAAAGATTTTAATCGTCTGGCACGTTCTGACAATAACAAATACGTATGTCCATATTGTATTTCATCATTCCGTAGCGTCTAAAGGTTACACAAACACTTGACCATTTGTAAAACGTACGCACCTCAACACACGGTCAACCTGAAAAAGCTGAAATGTCATTTACGAGATACGACAATCAGTTACGTCATCTGTACGTGATGAATTCACATTTTGAGGCTATCTTACCCCTTGTAGACACCTGTCGTCCCGATCCTGCGAGTTCTTTTACTCTTAAGATGCAGGCACACATTCCTTGCGGGTATGCGTACGTCTTTATTGGACCTAATAGTGACATTCACTCGAAACGTGTGTACAGGGGTGAAGATTGCATCGAATACTTTTTCAAGGCTGTTGAGCACGAGTACGATGTCATTAAGTACATTAAATCTCAGATTGTTCCTATGTCATTAACCTATATTGATAAAAGAGTCTTTAACAAGGCAACTCACTGTTCTATTTGTGGCAAACCATTTGTAAACGACCCATTCAACCCTAAAGTACGCAATCACTGCCATCTGTCTGGTGTTTTCAGAGGTGCTACTCATAACAAATGCAACCTCTATTATCAATACAAGGACGAGTTCCCATTGTAATGCATAATTTGAAGTCGTACGACCAACATTTTCTAGTAAGGGGTTTGAAATATTTTAGTAACGTTAATATTTCTGTTATCCCACAAAACAGCGAACGTTTTACCGGTCTTAAGATTGGAGCCTTCAAATTTATGGACTCCTTTTTGTTTATGTCGTCATCGCTAGTTACTTTGGCAGACACGATAACCGTGTTCCCCATTTTGTAAAACCTATTTCCAAACACGCACCAGTTGCTAAAACAAAAAGGTGTTTATATGTACGAATACATTACAGGATTCCATAAATTTGAGGAAACACAGCTGCCTCCCGAAGATGCTTTCTTTTCTAGTTTAACAAACAGTAACATTTCTGATGAGGAATATTCCTACGCTCACACCGTTTGGGAGGCAACTGGCTGTACTACACTAGGTTCCTATCATGATTTGTATGTTTTAACTGATGTTGCTTTACTGGATGACTGTTTCGAAAGTTACAGAGGTATTTGCATGAAACAATACCTGCTGGATCCTTGTCACTTTTATACCTTGCCCGGATTGAGTTGGGAAGCTGCGCTGCGCATGACGGGTGTTAGGTTAGAACTACTCACTAGCGCAGATATGTACAATATTGTAAGTAGCGGTATAAGAGGTGGTGTTTCCATTATCCCTAAAAGGTGCGCCAAAGTCAACAATCCGCTTTTAGAAGGCTTTGATCCGTCCAAACCGATCGTCTACATACTTTACTTCTTTGCTACAAATCTGTACGGGTTTTGCTTGAGTAAGCCTCTGCCGTTTTCAGGTTCAGGTGGTTGATTGAAGAAGAGCTAGCCTCCTTCGATGTAACGAATATACCCGAGGACAGCACCACGGGTTACATCGTTCAGGTGGATTTGGACTACCCCGAGACGCTCCATGATTCACACTCGAATTATCCCCTGGTTGCAGAAAACATCGAGGTCACCCGAGAAATGTTGTCACATTTCAACGCAGAGCTGGCTCCATCTTCCGTCACAACGTGCCGTAAACTCATACCTCATTTTGGACCTCGCAAGGACTACATTTGCTACCATAAGAATATCGCGTATTACTTGAGACATGGTATGATTTTGACTAGGGTGTCCAAAGGGGTCACGTTTATGGAACGGGCGTGGCTCAAACCGTTTATCGATTTTAACACCGACAAACGAAAGGATGCTACAACGGAATTTGAGAGAAACCTATACAAGCTATTTTGTAATTTGATCTTCGGTAAGAGCATGGAGAACGTACGCAAACGTGTAAACATTGAATTAACGGTTGACGAGGCCAAGGCCTTACGGGTGAGCTCTCCTTCGATGGAATACTTTGATGTGTTGAGTCAGGACTTGGTCCTTTTTAGAATGCACAAACTTAAGGTAACTCTGGATAAACCCATATATGTTGGTTTTTGCGTTTTGGAACAATCCAAACTGGTTATGTACAACTTTTTTACGATTACTTGAAACACAGGTACGGTGACAAGTGTAATTTGTTTATGTCAGATACAGATAGTCTCATGATAGAGGTTGAGACGCCCGACGTTTATGCAGACATGAAAGATGCCTTACATTTGTTTGACACTAGTAACTATTCAACTGATCATCCGTTGTATAGTGTGCATAATAAAAAGGTCTTGGGTACGTTTAAGGACGAGACAAGTGGATTACCTATTTCGGAATTTGTAGGTCTAAGATCGAAAATGTATTCGTTCGAATGTGCTGGTAACGTTAAGAAAGTTAGAAAAGGAATAAAGAAGAATGTGTTACTGTGACGTATGACGATTATCGAACCTGTTTAACCGACCACACAACCTTTTCTTACAATCAGGTAACCATCCGTAGTTACAAACACGAATTGTTCACTGTGTTACAGAATAAGGTTGGACTCGCATGTTACGATTCAAAACGCTTTGTACTTAATGATGGCATACACACGGTTTCTTACTTTCACCATTCTACTAGACAACCAACTTAGACAGACGTTGTTCCTTGTGTAAATATGTGTAAATACTATTTCATCTGTACATAGATTCTCCATTACGATTTCAATAAACACTATCAACACCTTTCCTGAGTCATTGTTACGTTTTCTCTTTATTGTTGTACACACTGTAATGCTTGGTTATGACATGTACGGGTATATACAACCGTTTACCTTCAATTACGATGGTCTATAGACACCATTATTTTGCTTCCCAGTCATTTTTTTTAAGCATCCTTGGGGCAACGCCATCTTGGACCAAAACTGACGTCACTTCCCTTACGGTGCCATTTTTGAGGCAACCTGTGGGTGCCGCCATCCTGGACCGGAAGTGACGTTATCGTGACGTCACATCACCTGTGACGTCACTTCCCTTACGGCGCAATTATGCTTCCCCGCTATTTTCGAAGCAACCTGTGGATGTCGCCATCTTGGACCGGAAGTGACGTCATCATGACATCATCGTGACGTCACATGACCTGTGACGTCACTTCCGTTTTGGGCCGCAATGCATTATTACTACTGAAGATTACCTAGTTACTAGTTACTAGTCACTAGTCACTAGTTACTAGTAACACTCAACGTTATTGAGGGCACATTTTCTCCATAAAGAACACGTTCCCACATTTTCGTGTTCGAGGTTTTCTTTGTTACTGGACTCAAGATACCTGATTCAAATGATTTGCAAAGATTTCTACCGCATGGGGAATTGACGGCAGTATGCTGAAATCACGTATACGTTGGTTTTAGTTAAAAGACACAGTCTGCTAGTGAGCCGCCATCTTACAACAGTTACACTCTAACAATTAAGCTCTAACGATTAAACTTCAACAAGAATAAAATGTCTACTTGGCGGCGAAACACTAGCGTGTGTCTTGATAAAAAGCAAAGACTTCCGCTGTTTTTCCTCTCAAGCAGCATTCAAACCAAAGCTAATTCATGCAGTGCGTGTGTCCATACAAACACACAAAGCACTCCATACAATCGTATCCTACACATTACCAGAGTGTCTTAGCATTGTTTACTCCGATATTCGTCCAAGGTAGGATTATTAGTTGTTTTGGAGTTGCGACTTTCTAACAGAATGCCTGCTTCATCGGCTGTGCACCTCAAGTTAGACGGCTTGCTATGCAATTGTAGCACCACTTTGAAGACAACAGCAGAATGCGCTGGCGATGAAGCACGTCGGGGAAGCCAGCGTAGCTCTTTGCTTACTCTTGGCCGGCCAATACAAGCTCGAGCATCTTTGAAGACAAAATATTCGTTTCGGGTTTAAATTCAGTCTGCAGTGGCATTCGTTTCTTGTTTTATTGTTTCTTGTTTACTTTTCTTGTAATCCGTGGCAAACTGAACGTAACCGTTAAGATAGGAATTAGTAGGTGGCCATTTCAAGATCCCAGCAAGGATTGCCAGACAAACAGACAGATCAATTTGATTCCGCCATTTTTTTACCGAGGCTTTTATTAGGGCGCTGCGAGCATGCTAAACCGCTTCTCATACCTGTGACACATCCATCGCAGTGAATGACGCATCCTCTCAAACACATAATATTCCAAGGTCCAAGTAGCATTCCTAAAATCCAAAAATAAATTATTTGAATGCAAAGACTATTTTAATGCGTGAGACTACCATTGGATGTAAGATAAAGGTCATGGAAAAGAGTATGAAAAAAGCCATGTGGGTATTACGGCCATAGAACATGGAATAAAGCATCAATTCTCACCGTCATACACATCCTCTAGTAATGGAGTGGCAGAAAGCCTTAACTTGACCCTAATGAAATTCGCAAGAGCAACATTAGTTCGAGCCAAATTGCCAGTATAATTACGAGGAGAACTAGTGAACACCGATGTATACATACGCAATCATTATAACAATGTAGGAACAGAAAAAGCATCTCCAAGACAAATTTAGGAAAATACTAAAAGGAAACCTCCAGTCAAGTATTTTAAAGCCATTGGTTGTTGTGTTTCGCATTAAAGTTCCCAGTAAAAAGGTACAAATTGCGTGCTAGAGGTTTTCCCTATATCATGCTGGGACATGAAGAACAATCGCAATCGTATCGGCTATTTGACAATGAAAATAATAAAGTCAATCGTAATATCAAATTTCAAGAAGATATGTTTGGTTCCACATATCTGAAAATAATACTCAGCAACAATATGGTTACGACCTAGAACAACTCGTTGTTGATCTGTCATACCATCCACAAGATTTCAAGATTCCTCAGACAGGTATTCTACCCATCTCTCCAAGTTCATTGGCCCCAGAAACACCAAGTATGCAATGCATACCCAGTCTTTAAGGACAACGCCCCCAGGAACACCAAGTATACAAGCACAAGCTGTAAGGACATCGGCCCAAGGGGGAAAAATGTGCAGACGCAGTCTACAAGGTCATCAGCATCAAACACTTCGTTGTCTACATTAAGAAATCCATCTAATTAAGTTCAGTCGCCCCAGGAATCGACTTCTATGTTAACTCAATTGTCTCTCCACCTGCTAAAGGTCATTTTCCATAAGCGGGAATTCCAACTCAAAGATTAACTCGTGCCAGAGCTTTAAAATAGGGAATCGTCGCTCATAACTTCAATGAATAGACTTCCCAAAAGGGGAAAACACACATAATGCTCTAATTGCCAAAGTTGAAGTTAAGAGGAAATAGAAGAAGACGAGTGTTATATTTTAGCATTGTATGCTATCCGTCAAGAACCAAATGGCATTAAGGAAGCTTTGCCCATTGCAGATACACATTAATGGCGCATAGCCTTGAATGATGGATATGGACCTTTGATAGCTAATAGAACATGGGAAATAGTAGAGAGTAAGAGAGTATTAAAAATTAAAAAGTGTGTTACTGGCAAAATCGAAAGGTATAAAGAACGACTTGCAGGAATGGGCTACTAGCAAAACTATGGAACAGAATTTTTAGAAACTTACGCGTCAGTTATTGGACTTCAAACCATTTGTCTACTAGTTCCCGAAGCAGTTCAAAACAGGTATTTTATTGACCAATTTGACGGCAAAATCGGATACTTGAACTGCTACTTGAAAGAAGAGGATAGGATACACATGCAAAAGCCAGAGGAATTTGTTGAATTAGGCCAAGAGCAAAACGTTTTCCGAATTATTAACACAATTTATGGCTTAAAGCAAAGTGATGGAAGATGGAATGTGCACTTTGCTGAAAAAATGACCAAGAATGGAATGAAATGCTGCACATCTGCAGATTGCGTGTTCTTTCTACACCAAGGCAAAGACCTATTGATCTTTATTGTTTACGTCGATGACACAGCCACAATTTCTTCGTGTCATAGAATGTGCCAACTACTGAAAACCATGATAATCCTTCAAGATTTTAAAGTATTACAGTGAAGAATTTAAATAAATAACGTATTATTTAATCCATGATGGTGGAATCAATACTAAAAATTTCTAGTCTGCAAAATATTCAACCCTAGACATAAAAGTTTTTTTAATTGGTCTTCTCACGCACAAGCTTTACTTAAACGAAAGGCATTTTGTCACTAGTGGTGTTAGGCAAGGCAAAACCAACTGATGAAAAATAATATAACGAAATAGGTGATAGAAGACAAAGCAACAACAACAAACAACAACAGCAAACAAGCTGTTGAGTTAATTACTTTTATAATAGATTTAAATACGATTTAAATATAAAAGCTTTTACAGAGGATACGTATGAATCATCGAACATCACAAGTTACCTTTCTTTAAGGCAAAACCTACATGATTTACGTAAAAAGAAGGGGATGTTGGTAGGAGAGTAACTTGGTAAATTGGGTGAGGCATTGGTGATATTAGTAAAACAAAAGAGGACGAAGAAAAAACGTGTAATATAATACTAGAACTGCCTCCTAAATGCGATAGCGCACTTAAAAGCTACCCACAGCACTTAAGAAGACTGATAATCTTAAAAGTGAAGACTTAGAACACCTACACATAATGCATGACTCTAAGGAAATAGGATTTACTCATGCGAAATCATTTTCAGAGTCAACCCTTTATGCTACGCCTCGTACCACGCAAGTTGCGACCAAAGGTCAACTGTCAGAATATCAACATGGGATTGAAGATCAAGTCGCACCACAACTTGTGATTCCTGGCAAAAATTAATCCATCCGTCACCTCAAGGTCATCGGCCCCAGGTGCACCACATATGCAAGCCCAGTCTCTTAGGACATCGTCCCACGAACACCAAGTATACAAGTCCAGTCTCTAAGATCATCATGACTACACCTAGCACTCCACCTACTCAAGTCCAGTAGTGCCAGGAATCCACTACAACTGCTCCTATACAACTCCGGAATCTTCCCACCTGAACTCCATTCTCCACAACCAACAATTCCAACCCAAACAGTAACTCGTGCCAGAGTTTTAAAGGAGGAAAACATCATTCCTAACTTCGATGAAAGGACTTCGCCACATAAGACACGTAATACTGTAATTGCCAAAGTAATTGCTTTGTCTAATGCAGATGCACATTAATAGCGCATAGCCCTGAATGATAAATATGAATCTTTGATAACTAAAGGCACATGGGAATTAGTAGACCTTCCTCCTGCCACTTGCACCCTCGACGGTAAATTGGTATTGAAAATTATGGCAAAACAGCCATGGCAAAATCGAAACGCACGAAGCACGACTTGTAGTAATGGGCTACTCTCTAAAATATTGAAAATAATTTCCTGAAATGTACACGCCATTGGGCGGAATTGTTGCTATCCATTTACTAGTTGTCATAGTGGTTCAAGTGGTTATTTTGTTGGCCAATTCGACGTAACAATGGCATCTTGGGAGAAGAGGACAGGCTATAAATGCAAAAGCCATATTCTTTTCTCCCAAGTCTGACTCAACACGCCTCTGAACCTACGACTGAAAACTGGGAAAACAATATTACATTGTGTACAGGGAAGTAAAAACCAGAATTTAGTTCTCCAACCCGATCACTCAAGCTTAATAATAGTAAACACAGTTCAGATTTAAACACAAGAATTTCGAGTACAGGCATAGTAGTAACTTATCGAAAACATCCCTTTCCGTTTGAGGTTGATTCCTCAACGAAGTGTTTCGCTTTGGAAAGCGAATACAAAGCAATTTCTCAGGGTAAACAGGAATGCCTGTGGATCGTGTACTGTTAACGGAAATTGGTATTATTTCCGTAGAAAACAAAATGCCACCTCCTCTACTCATTGACTCACAATGTGCGTGGTCACATGCCATCAGTTATGTTGAAGAAACTGGAACTGAGCATAGCGACATAAACTATCATCATGGCCGTGAAAGAATAGAGGACAAGAGTGTGGAAATCTCTGTGCCTACAAAGTACCTGGCCGACATAATGATAAAGCCACAGCCAGGAATAAGAGATCAATTTCTCGTTAATCTCTTGCATGTCTTATATTTCAGATGAAGTTCTGTTATCAGGGTAGCATTGTTGATTTGTCATAAAATATTGGACATCGCCGTTTTAGTGTCAACCTAAACATGAATGACTTACAGGGACTAATGGCCTTGTAGCACCACACAAGTTCCTGCACAATGTCGTGAAATAAACGAATCATAGGATGGCAGCTGTTTACCTCCTTCTAGTGTTTTCCACTAGAATCTAGACCAGAAAATACTAGACTCAACAAGCTTAACCTTTGGAAACCTACTGTTTGAACCAAAAGCTTTGACGAGTGACTCGACACTTCTACTGGCTGGAGGCCACCATATGCATAGCGCCTTCCTAATAAGTATGTAATTCTTAAAATACATTTGTAATTTGAAACTTTAAACTGATTAAACAGTTGTTCATGTTCAACTAATTTATGCAAAGATTTGTGGTTTTCATCCATTGCCCATTTTCCAACTATTGGTAGCAACTATAATAATTATAATAGCATTAAAATTATAGATAAATTACTTCATTTATTTAATGTCGGGTTTTCTGTTTTATCGCAAATTACTTTTTACAAATTTCAAAACCCTCTTTCTCGTATGCAGTTACTATTCTCGTATGCGATTTAAGCTCATCATGGAGCATTCATCAATGCAAGCTAGAAGAGGAATGAGGTTAAGGATCAAGGTTTCAAAAGCAACACTTCAAGATGCGACACTGAATTCAAAAGAAAGCAAGTAAAATTACTCAAATTGTTACTAGGGATCCAGCCAAACAGTAAGAATAGCGTTTAACATCTATTCCTAAACTGAAAGCAGGGAATAATACCGCAACAATATTTTAAAGGTATTAATAGTGACGAATTTAGGGAATACTGTGATGATCTAGTGATGAATGAACATGGCAAAAAATGTTCTACTTGGTCTTGACGCAAACAAGCTTTACACCATCATCAAGGCATTTGGTCAGTTATGTTAGGCAAGACAAAATTAACCTATGGGAGAAAGAAAATGAAAAAGCTGCAGGGCTAATTGATTGATAGTAAACTTACATAAGAATCAAGTACCGAAAGATTTGACAGAGGCATTCAAAATGCAGGAGCACTTAAAAATAGGTATGAACCCTCCAACATAATATGATGCCTTGTTTTAAGGTGACAATTACATAATTTTCGTAAAATGCTTGAATGTCAGCAGGAGAGTATTTGGGAAAATAGGGTGCTATTTTTCAAAGAACTGAAGATTAAGATAAAAAAAATAGATTACAAAGAAAATGCATGTTATAGTATAATACTAGGCCTATACCTCTAACTACGATAGCCTAGTTACAAGCTACCTAGCACCATTTAAGAAGACTGATAATCTTAAAAGTGAAAACCTAGAACATTTACTTATAATGCATGAATCTAAGGAAACAGCATTTACACATACAAAATTATTTTCGAGCCAAACCTACATGCTACCTTGTACCTAGCAAGTTGTGAAGCACGGTCAAAGAGGTTTTGTTTAACACTGTTGCGGCAGTGCTGGTCACAAGGTATCAAATTGCAGACCCCCACAGATCCAGGAATCAGCAAAACGACGCGGAAATGACGGACGATCAAAATGGCATAGCCGAAAAAATTCAAAGAGATGTAGGTGAAAGTAAACGTGTTTTACTCGTACGAAATTCGTAAATTTAAAAGCCTATGCAGAAAAACTGGCTAGAACTTGAAAAGTGCATTAATTGTAGAATTTGGTGCAGCCAGCCACTGTGGAGTACCAAAACATGCCGTAATAAACTCCATGAAAGTGCACCCAAAAACGTTAAATGTGCTGCAAAAACTAATGTAATTACTACTGACACTGAAGGCATAGTAACCATGAATACAATTGGATAGAATTTATCAATGCAAAGAACGTTCTTTATTCCAGACTTTGAAGTGAATCTTTTTTGAGTTTGACAAGCCATGATAGCTGGCTTATGCGTCATATTTGATAATGATAAACGTGAAATAATTCCAAAAGCAAACAGGAAACTGCGTGGCTATGGATGAATATATTGCTCGTCTTTTCATATACTGTAAATTATCCAAAACTTATTTACCAAGTGCAAAAAACAGTTGTTCATAAAATAAAAATTAAATCTAACCTAGAAAGCCCAAAAAGTGTTTTATTGCAAAACAATGAATCGAAATGTGTCACCATAGAAAATACCTCAGCAAAAAACAAAAATATTTCAATCCAAGATAAAACTCACCCCAAAATTTAGAATGGTGACAACCTTAAATTACGAATGCTAAACACAACCTTTGATCAAATGCACGTTTACCAAATACGCAAAATAAACAAAGTGCTACTTAGCTAAAACAAAATTTTAATACAACGCTCAATAAAAATATCTACATTTGCCATAAAAGATTTATGCATGCATCACTAGTTACATTAAAAAAGATTGCGAAAAGCACAGCTGCCTTTTAGAATTTTCAAGTAGCAATTAAACAAAGGCTAATTCATGCAGTACATGTCTCCATGGAAACATTAAAACCAAAAATTTTAAAACAATGGTATACGACTCCATGCAGGCTTCTTCGCATTGTTTGCTCTGATATTGTTGTACTGCTCCCAATCCCAACAAAGGCAGGGTCGCGCTACTTTCCCACACTCATTGGCGGGAAAAGCAGATTCATCCAAGTTGCATTCCCAAAATCCAAAGATAATTATTTAAAAAAATGTAGAATACAACCTTAAACTAAGGCTGTCACTGGATATCAGATAAAGGTGGTCCAATCGCATCATGGAAAAGAGTACGAAAATCACCATTTGGAATGTTTCACGAAAGACCATGCCATGCAATAAAGCATTAATTCTCACCGCCGTACATGTACTCTAGCAATGGAGTGACGGATCACCTAAACTTGATCATTATGGCCTAGTTAGGGCCATTAGTTCCAGCAAAATTGCCAACAAGGTTCTGAGAAGAACCAGCGTACATTGCCGTATACGTATGCAATCATTGTACCAGTGTAAGGAACAGACATACGACTCTGAGAAATTTGGGACAATACTAAAAGGAAACCTACAGTCAAGTATTTTAAAGTTATGGGCTGTTTGTGTTTCGCGTTAAAGTCCCCACTAAAAAGGTCCAGATTGGTTACTAGATGTGTTCCCTGTACATGCTGGGGTCTGATCAATAATGTGTGATAGTATCGGCTATTTGAAGTTGAAAATAATAAAGTAATTATTAAGCAAAATGTCAACTTTCAAGTGGAGCTACTGGGCTCCACACATCTTAACGGCAATATTCAGCAACAATACGGTCATGACATTGACGTCATTGTAGAAAGGTCGCACAACTCCACAATGGATTGAAGATCATGTCGCACAACAACTTGGCATTCTTTGCACAGGTAATCTACCATCACCCAACGGTAATCAGCCACAGAAACGTCGAGTAAGAAAGCCCATTCTCAAAGAATATTGGTCCCTGAATCACTGATTACGAGTAGTAATAATGCGTTGCGGCCCAAAACGGAAGTGACGTCACAGGTCATGTGACGTCACATGACGTCACTTGTGACGTCACTTCCGGTCCAAGATGGCGGCGCCCACAGGGTGAAAAAAAGATGGCGGGGAAAGAAAATGACATCATAAAGCGGATGGAGTCACTCCCCACGTCAAAGGGAGATGTGACGTCACAGGAAGAGACGTCACGAATCTCTTTGACGTTTGGGGAGTGTATATAAGGTAGCCGTGTTACATGTAGTAAGGTCCATTTCTGTAAGAGTCACAATTAGAGATGGACAAACGTCTTTATACACCATCTGGACGTGTAAGAACATTTAAGAATAGGTGGACACACGACAGAAATCTGTCAGCAAGGGTACTGGCTGCATCAGGGTTTTACAGATGTGACGAAGAAATGGATAAACAATACAACGTAAATGATCTCGTGATGTGTCCCTATTGTCAATTTAAACTAGGGGAATTTGTGCAGAGTGACCAACCAATGTCAGATCACAAGACTTGGGG